>JAVQJG010022278.1:0-12111 GCA_036024015.1 Craterocephalus amniculus
TCTATCTATCTATCTATCTATCTATCTAGTGAACCGAAGCGCATCTGTAGGCTACTTGCCTGTTCATCACGCCCTTTGAACTGTGGTCCTCCAACGTGTCCTTCTCCAGATGCATTCTGGGAGATGTAGTGCTCTGATTCATTGTGCGCTTATTTTTAACACTCTTCCTGGACCAAGTAAAACTACAACTTTCCAATCGTTTGATGGACGGAAAGCAGCTGTGGTAAAGCGAGGGTGCAGTCGCTTTTTTCTGTACCCAAGCCGGCAGCCAAAATGTTGATTACTCTGTTTGTGCTGCTTTTATTCGTTTACAGTCCGGTTTGCTGCGTTTTTCAGAAACTTTACTGCACTATATCAGACAGCTGTGACTGTGACTTTAAGCCGAACATCAGAGGTAAGAAATGTTTCTGGCTAGTTTGTGTTAACTTCTTGGCAATGCTATTTGTTAGCTAGCAAAACAAACTGCTGCTATGTTGCCCGTAGCTCCACATACACCCATTTTTTGTTCTCATGGTATTTGCTAGGTAGTGTTTTAGTCCTCGGTGCTTTTAATTGAGGAAATGAGGTGATAAACACTACCGGCTAATGCTAGGACCAAAACAGGAAGTCATGTTTTCAGTATCTAAAATGATCTGTTCATTTATTGAAGTTATGCTGTAGTTAGTATACTATATTATGTAGTCAGATTGGCTGTTATTCCAAAAAGCTCCTTAATGCTATGTGTCATCATGTCAGTCCAGAGAGAACTAGACATTTATTAAATACTGATTATCATATTAACTGTTGAGGACAGTTTTGTTATGGCATTAATACTTGAAATGAGTCAAACCCTTTAATAAAGCAACAAGACTTCTAAACAGTCATATTGAGGCTGTTTTATTATTATAAACATAAACCTGAGCCACCAGCATCACAGGTGTGATTGTCTTTTAATGTCGGATTAACAGATTTGGAGTGGGACCTGTATAAGAACGTCTTCGGTCAACATCTGGCTCAAGACATCGTGTCGGAGGAGGTGACAAAGTTCCTCAGTAATAAAAACCCTGATCGGCCCCTGGTGTTGTCTTTCCATGGCGCTTCGGGGACGGGAAAGACGCTGGTCAGCTCCATGTTGGGAAATCATCTGTATGGCTCCGCCATGAGCAGCCCA
This sequence comes from Craterocephalus amniculus, assembly GCA_036024015.1. Lineage (NCBI taxonomy): Eukaryota > Metazoa > Chordata > Actinopteri > Atheriniformes > Atherinidae > Craterocephalus > Craterocephalus amniculus. Next base: position 1,151 of record JAVQJG010022278.1, read on the forward strand.
TATGTCCACCAGTTTGTCCCCACGCTTCACTTCCCTTCACCCCAGCGGGTCAAGCAATACAGGGTGAGAAAGCAGTCCCTATGTTTTAATTAAATCACTTTTAGTCAACATGTAATTACACATCCATCACAAACTGCCATTTCTAATGTAAAAGGCAAATAAGAGATAAAACATATGGATAAATTATGTTTTTGATAACTACGTTAAAATTTGTATCAGATGCCATCTTGATTGGTATCTCCTCATATAAACACGGTAAAAACTAGATGATTTATAATGTGCATCAGTCATGAAACTTCCTTAACCTCTAGTTGATGATTTTGGAGATGTTAAAAATAGAATTCTTCATTCTGCTTTAAGTAAATATCTTCATTTCGGTTTACAGGAGGAGCTAAAGAGCTGGGTGCAAGGAAACCTGACAGAATGTGCCCGCTCTGTCTTCATCTTTGATGAGATGGAGAAGATGCCCCCAGGCTTTATCGATGTCCTGGAGCCCTTCCTGGGACCCTCCCATGTTGTGTTTCGCACTAACTACCGCAAGGCCATCTATGTCTTCATCAGGTACAAAACACTGGACTGAGTCATGTTGACGGGGAAATTAATGTTTACGTCGCTTACAGTGAAGAGAGAAATTGTTTTTGCCTTCATTAATGATCATTTCTGCTGTGTGAGAATATTAATTTGACTCAGCTGCTTTGGGAAAAACCAGTAAGGTACTACACCAGATGAGATCTGGGAAAACATGGTGTAAGGAAATTTGGATGGAGCCGTCTAATCAATAATGTAATCTTTAGTATTTACTTTAGTGTGAAAAACAGGTCATATGTCAGATGAAGACGTACAGCGGCTGGGCATGTCTCTGTAATGTGATTGCAGAAGTTCAGAAGGACTCTGACCTACTAAGATTTCTGTACCAAAAAGCACCAGGATGCTCATTCAGACATGACTAGTATGCTCTGATGTGGTCAAATTAATGAAGAGCAATTTTCATTTCTAACCACATCTACTAAAAAGATCTTTCTGGAAAATGGCTCCAAATCCAAACATTTAAGTTTCTCTGTAAACAAAAACCTGATCATATTTATGAGTCTTTTCAGTTCTATGAAACATCCAGAGTCAAAGAACATGTAAAAGTTCTGTTTCTACAAAGCAAAAATCCTATTTTTGTGTTTTCCTTGCAGCACCACTGGACAGAATGTGATTAACAAGGTGGCTCTGGAGAACCGGCAGGCTGGGCGGGAACGAGAGGAGATTAGGTTGGCGGACCTGCAGGAAGGCATCATACAGGAAGTTTATAACGACAACACTAGTAAGAGTTACTGTTGCTTCTGTTGATAAGAGTCAGAGTCTGAGAACTTTATTTTTCCTTGAGGGAAATAAAGTTGTTTTGGCTTAGAGGACCAGATGATGGAGGAGTAGGACACGACATGTCGAATAAAAACACTAAAGCCCTGAAACACATTTAAATGGGACGTTTAATCTGCAAACGGGTGAGTGGAGAGTTGAGTCAACTCGCAGGAAACATTGTAATCTGCCTGCTAGATTACTATTTTGAACATTAATAGTGGGAAAGAATTATTAGTTCTTTTTCTAAAAAGATGCAACCCCCCCCCCTTTAAAAAAATGTTTAAACTTTAAAAATTTGCTGTTTTTTTAACATTGCAGCTGTTTAATGGAAGAACTTTGTGGCCATCAATACTTTATTCCCAAAGACAAAAAACTAAGTTTTCTAAAAAAACTTCCCTGAGAATGAAGCTGAAGTGAGTTTTTTCTCTGCAGGTGGTTTCTTTAAGTCCAGCATCATAAAGCAGAACCTCGTCACGCGCCTCGTCCCCTTCCTGCCGCTGAGCCGGTGCCATGTTGAGCGCTGCGTCCGCTCTCAGCTCTGCCAGCGGGGAAGCTGCAGCCGCCTGGACGTGGTGGAGGCGGTCGGGGGAGACATGACGTACGCTCCTGTCCCGGGAAAATACTTCTCCACCACGGGCTGCAAAGCCGTCTCTGCCAAAATCAACTTCTTCCTGTGAGCTGAGCCCGACCGCTGCTTAAAGGCTATAGGTCATTCACTTCAGGATGGAAGGAGAATCTCGGTTCATGAGGGATTTTCAGAATTTTTTGCCTCTATTGAAGGCAGCTGGAGGGAAACTCGGGCAGCGAGGACTGACCTGCAGCCTGAAATCAGCTGGGTATCTCTTTGCTCCCGAGCCAGGGCCTCAGGAATATTAACCCTCTTCATGTGGGATCAAGAGGACCTGAACTCAAGAATAGTCAGTATTGTGCCATCAGTGTTTCCCTGAGGGGAAATGTGCCGTTCCTGGGGCATTTTCAGGGTCTGAATGCTACTTCTGGCCCAGCTTCAGACTTTCAGGTTGGTACAGCAGCGATCAAGCTTTTACAGTTTATTTATTTTTACTCTGTATAAATCATTCTTTCACCCTCATGCTGCTGGAGCTTCTCTGTTTTCCTGGGAGGAGATGGAGGTTTTATCTCTCGTTCATCAGGAAACCAGACAACAGCAGTGGAGACGAGCTTGAACTCTTTTATCTTTATTCTGTTGTTCACAATTTTTAGTTGAAGGGATCCGAGATCCAGAATGTCTCAGAGAAATTATTAACTGGTCTTGTTTAAATCTAAACTTCACTATTTATTTGGATTGATATTAGTTTTCCAAATGATTTTTAAGAATGAATTTGACTTGAAAACATTTTGCAGCTGTCCAGCATCATGTTGTACTGTGGGAGCACATCACTAATCCTGCCACCAGGTGGCAGGAAAGACTTTATCCAGGAGTGTTGGTGTGAAGCCGAATTCACCTGCAGCTCGCTGCTTTTCTTCTCTTACCCCCATGGAAATGTGTTGTTGAACGTGTTCCAGTTTGTTTTCTGATCACAAACAGTCGTGTTCATAAAAAAAAACACTCCAAGTGCACTTTATGGAGATTAAAATGGACCTGATGTTTTTAGTGGGTCAGCATGACCCAATAAAAACCAAAATAAATTATGGAATTTTGCCATAAGTGTGAACTGTTTACAGTCTGTTTTTAAAACACTGATTATTTGTTGTATTAACATCTTTAAATGATTTGGAATTAAATTGAATTTACTTGTCAGAAAAAAGCCGCTGTTTCTGAATCCAGATATTCATTGTTGAAACGTGACCTAAGCGAGTCCCTCCAGTGGGTCACATTTCCAGACCTGACAGAACCAGTTTGAGTGGTGCCACAACGAAAAAGGGAACACACACTCAGGACTGAGCAGACCCTTGGGTAATATTAACACCTATATAAATATATCAAAGGGAACTTTTAGTTATTTCATTAAAATTCTGACCGAATAGGAAAAGCACTCTGTAAATAACAATAACAGTACCCCTAACTTATTACTTATTATGAACAGTGTATATATACAGTATGTGTGTGTGTATTAATATCAGTGTTCATTATTTTTATTATGGCTTCTTGTTTCAGTTCTTGTTGCTACAACTGTTGGCTAATATGGTTGCATTGGTCACTGGACAGCAGCACAAGCTGATCCCACAAGTGCCCTTTGGGGAGGAGGTCTGCGCTGCAGGCAGGTCATCCATCCTCTGGAGGTATTGTCTGATAAACTCTGCTCTGTGGGGCCAGCATCTTGGGGATAAAGTTGGTACCAGACTGTGGAGATATGGGATCATCACTGGTTGCTGAATCTCATCTTCATGTCTCTGACACTTCCTCCAATGATGAAAAATCTTGTTTTTGCAGCGAGGGAGATGCTACCTCCACCAACATATCCTATAGGTGCAGAAATCAGTATAATCTTCGCCACCCTGTGACCTGTATGATCCAACTTCTATATCACTGAAAACAGCATTCCTCCATATTTCCAAGTTCCAGTGTACATGTTGCTAACACCAGTACAAGCAGGTTAGATGGTTAAAGGAATACTTCACCCTCAGAATGATGTGCCTTCATTTTCTACTCACCTTCATGTTGATTAACACTCTGGAACACTTTTTTGATGTTTATCATGCAGCCGGAGATGTGGGAAGGTTTTAGTTCATCATTTACATCATTTACGTTACAATGGCTTCTGAGCAAAAAGGTCCATAAAAGTCCACAAAAACCTGGAAATGTTCCTCCATACAGCTTGTCCAATGTAATACAAGTGTCCTGAGCGGCTAGCGTCCATCATTTACTGGAAACAACATCATATTTTTACGGATTTAACAGGAGTGCATGCCATTTCCCCAATCCCCATGACACTATGGAAGCGGCAGCAGACTGGGGGGAGCGTGATTGCACATTCTCCTCCTACTGGTTTGTCTGCCGCGGCTTCATTAAGGTCATGGATGTGCATCAGGGAAATGCAATTTGCAACAGTTTAGGCTCTAGAAATATAGTAAATGATATATGTTTAGAGTAAATTATGGATGCTACCAATTTAGGGTAGCGTGTTGGGTTTATATTGGATGAGATGATGGAGGTATATTTCCAGGTTTTTGTGGACTTTTATGGACCTTTTTGCCCGGGAACTGTTCAACATCACTGTAACGGAATTGATGCAGAATGAAAACCTCCCCACATCTCCGGTTGCAGGATAAATATCAAAATAGTGTTTCAGAGTGTTAATCAGCATAAGGGTGAGTAGAAAATGAAGGCACATCATTCTGAGGGTGAAGTATCCCTTTAAGGGCAGCCATGGCAGGCCTCCTGAGACTGTAGATCAGCTGCGTGCTGTCTGCTCTGGGTTTTCTGATAAACCGCTGTCTGTCATGTTGCTCTTTAATCTTTGACTTCAAATCTGTAAAAGACTGCCTGCAGTTCCTAAACACTGACAAGATGTGTACCGGTCTTTTGATGAACAACAGTTTGACAGAACGTTGTGGCAGAGGCTGTGTTCAGATCAGTAAACGTGATGACGAGGTCCATGCTCTCCTGTGCTGCTCATCAGCCACCTGAATGTCAGCATCCGGGGCAGCAGACATTAAAAACAAAGAGACTGTAGCAAACAAAGCTTGTTGGTTCACACACAACAGATACATGATTGGATATAGCAAATGGCCAAAAGGCCCGGACGTGCAGATTCCCAGTGCTTTGATAGGCCACTCTCAGGCACTGATGGCTGGAAGTGGCTGCCACCCAGGAGGAGGACACCTACAAAAGTCAGTGAAATAGAAACAAGTTAAAGCAGAAGTCCACCACATTCCTGTAAATCCCTTTTATCTCAATTCACAGTCTGTTATTTCAATCTAAACTAGAAACTGGACAACAGGCATAAGAAAAAAGAAGCATCATAAAGAGGTCACATGAGTGATGTAAGAGGAAGGTTTTCTCTGAAGGAATCTAAAGAAATGAAACCTGGTAGTTTCATCTTTATTGCAAACATTCATTCAGATGCCTTCAGATCATGCTGTTGCACCATGACGGTCTCAGTGTCAGCGTGGGTGTGGTACATTTGTCAATGTAATTTTTTCTTGAAATAGGTTTTTGTGGCTATCATAAAACCTTGTGGTAAAAAAAAAGAGAAAAACAAGTAAATCATGTTTTAATTTTTCATTTGTTTTTGTTTTTGTTTTGGTTATTTAGTCTTTTGGGCTCATTTTGATGAACCAATTGTGCCTACTGCCCAAAGAGCTCAGAGGACTCTGATGTTATTTTCTAGTTGGACTAAGTAAAAATAGCATTTTGAGAAGAAAACATTGTTTTGAACGTGAAGTGTCCTTTTGCAGGAGAAATTAAGAGTTTTGCTCATTTTGTGTGTGGTTTCTGAATTTGTGTGTTTTGAGAATATGGAGCATGCACAATTGAGAAAAACTGTAAGATGGAGAGCAGAACTGCAGAGTCTGGTTTAAAATTCCACAAAGAGATATAGGTTAAATTACACATATCTTTTATCTGTGGTCCCAACAGCTCTCCTTTTTCTTACATAAAACCAGCTTCATGAACCACATCAAAGCTGCTTCATGAAGCATTTCCTGTTAAAATCCATTTTACAGTTTTTCTTGATTCTTTACACACATTTTCTGAAAGCATGCTCCATATTATTAACAATCTACACACATATCCAGAAAGCAAACACACAATAAGCAAAACCCTTCATTTCTCCTGTAAAAGGACACTGTATGTTCAGAACTATGTACTTGTTTCTCAAAATGCTTTTTTCTTGTCAAATGACACACACAAACCAGCATATAAATACACATTTATATTAACCAGTTGAACACTGATATGGACAGTGTAAGACACTTTACCCTGAACACCATGATGAATGGAAAACACATTTCTTCATTCATAAAGATAGACTTATGCCTTGTTAGTTCATTATCACTTATGTTGAACACTTTGAAATATTGTTTTCATACTACGAACACAAATATGTGGCAACGAGAATGTTTATTTTTTTTCCCCCGCAGCAGCATTGTATAACCATACACTAAATCCCAACAAACACAAACTTGCACATACAAAGAAGAATTTCCTGTAACCTATAGTTACATAAAAAACAAAACCAAAAAAGACACCAAAAGAAAACTATGCTGCATCGTGTCTTCTGTTTCGGTCTGGCCACAGCACAGGTAATGTTTTCCCTGGCTAAGCAACAGGGAAAATATTGTCTAGCAATTTACTAAACACGTGAAACAATTTATAGTCCTCCATAACACTCAACAGGCAACTCTGTATTTGAGTATTACTGTATGCAGTAGGCTACTTCAGTTTTCTAGTTAGAGTGGAATTCTTACTGATTCTCATTTACATTAGGTAAATCTGGATTAAGGCAGCTACAGTGTACCTGCTCACATCTTGCTGTACCCTTTGACCAGCCTTCCTCATGCCTCTGCCTCTGTTTTCAAAGTAGTCTTCCATTATTCCAACACAGAAACACTCACTTGCTGCCCTTTTATGCCGAAGCACTGATTGCTTAATGTAAAACTGTGGTACAGGTGTTTACCCATGTGACAACTAAATGAGTATAGCGAGACAGTTAAATTTAGAATTTTGACTGGCAGTGTGTTCTTTGCGAAAACAAGTGTTTTTTTTTCTGAAAAGCTATGCTTAATGCAGAGAATTGTGTGTAGAGTTTTGAAAAAAGTGTGTCATAGAACGTCAAACTGAATGTAAAGCAGGGATTGTGTTAATGGTTTAGTGAAACTTGTTAAAGGATTTGGTACATGAGTTACATGTTGTGGTCAGTTTTTCTCAGGTACCAGAAACTGTGTAAACAATCGAGAAAAACTGTAATTGTACAGTCCAACCTTTTTCATGCTCCCAAACATCTCTTCCCTTTAGATGGTTGTAATAAGCTGACCTCAGAGGTTCTGGTCCCATTGCCAGTCAGTTTCAGAGCAGGACACAGCATGAAAAACATTTCTCCCTGTGCCTGTCCCTCTGCATCGGAAGCAAATCTCTGAAAGAAGAACTTTAGAAACAGGTTTGGCTTCGGTGAGGCTTTTTTTCCTGCAGCGGAAAATGAACTGAATCTTTCATATTTACTGTGAAAGGACAGGATATGGAGATTAGCACACAAGTAATTCAATAAAGTTGTTATAAATAATATTTTTGTTGTTTGTTTTTTTGCTGTGTTGGTTCATGTTGATGGGATTACATGTTCTGGTAACCGCACTCCATTTTATTTATATAGCCCATTTATAAAACACAATTTTACCAAAGTGCTGTACATCGTGAAGCATAAAAACATTCAAAAGGACAAAAAATAATAAATGTATTACTAAAAAAAGGCTAAAAAGCTAAAAGATAATCTAAAATTACAGTAGGATAAACAAACACTAAAATAAGTTTCTAAAAGGATAACCAACAAAAACAAACATGAACACAAAATGATCATACTAAGTTAAAAGCCAAGGAGCACTGATCTGCAGACATCAGTGCTTTAGATGGAGTGTGGCAAATCTGCTACATAAGGTACTGTAGTTCCAAACCATTGAACATTTTCAAACCAAACATTAAAGTCTTAAAATTGCTTCTAAAATTGACAGGGAGCCAGTGCAGCAGCTTCCTTGGGTACAAAGGTATCATCTAAAGCAATAAAAAGGTGAATAAAGACAATCATTTCGTTCAGTCTGCGCTTTAGGTGGGAATGTTGGAGGTATCCTCCAGAGCACAATCACTTCAACATCCATAAATGTTTTTATTATTTGAGCTCAGTCAGTCCAGTTGCCCTAAAAATTTACCCAAAAGCAGTTGACGTTTTAGTAATCAATGACGCTGAATCTGTTCTATACAACAGGTTTGTTTTGCTTCTCATCCAGATGTTGTATTATACAGTACTATTTATCATGTTGTATGGAGATTATAGGCTTGTCTTATATGGACTTGTGTCTGCAATAAAGTTTTACAATTTTACATTTTCTAATGAGACTGACGTTGAGTCTGTTCCAGAAAGGTTCAACCAAAGGTTCAATTTGTGGGGGAAACACAAATGGAGAACCTTTTAAAAAAAACTTTAAAGTCTTTTTGACAACGTTTTATATTCAGTAAGTTAATAACTGAACAACCCACTTTAGGTAGCTGTGTTTGAAATCCTCTACCTGTGTTTTCCAATCTGATGAGTTTAAAGCAGAGACCAAACAAAACAGCACAGATGTGAAGACAACCAGAGACAATAGTTTGAGAGAAAATCACAAAAAACTTCAACAAATCAATTTATAGAAACTCAATAGACTGATTAGATTAACTAAAATGATTAGCCAAAAGTTTAAGGATGTTATTGTGCTCTGGAGGAATACCTCCAACTCTGCAACATTATGCACCTCAAGCACAGACTGAATGAAATGATTGTCTGTACTCACCTGTTATTGCTTTATGATACCTTCTTACCCAAAGCAGCTTTCAGTGGTTTCCCTTGTACCACCATTTTGGCAATTTCTTTTAAGGCAACTTCTTTATAAAAGCCCTGAATGTTTGGTACTTGAATTTGTTTCTGTCATCATGATTTTTTCTAGTGATAATTTAGTCACCAGTTCGAGAACCTCATCTTTTGCTTTCAGTTTCATCCCGCTATGTTTCTCTCTTACTGTGTTTTTCTAAGTTGGTGAGTTTAAAGCAGAGACTGAACATAACAGTACAGATGTGAAGACAACTGGAAACAATATACTATGATAGAAATAATTAAAAAAAACTATTATAAATCATTTTCGAGAAATTGTTGAGTTTTACTTACTAACTTGTTGCGGCAATCAGTTCATGTTCAAGCTTGTCTGTGTGCAGCCAAGGATGGACTGGGACAAAAAAACAGCCTTGGACTTTGACTCAGCCCAGCCCATAACTAATGCCCAGAAACTTTACAACACCACCTGGCATGGATACTAGATTGTTTAAATTAAACAAATAGCATTGACCATAACTAGAATAGATACAGTATTTTGTTATGAAAAGGGCTTGAACTTGATTACATATTGAAAATGAAGCTGTATTCAGACTCTGGCCTCTTTGACTGAGTCGAAACAAAACAGGAATCTGAAACAAAACATAGTATAACATTGTCTTGTTGTAAATAAAAAAGTATTAGGCTGTAAGTACCTTATTCATTATAACTTGAATGCTCTGACTTGGTGTTAAAGAGGGGCTCAAAAGTAACTTAAAGGAGGAGTTAGTTTTTTTTCAACCTGGACCTATTTTCTAGCATGAAATAGATCATTAACTCACCCATACAGTTTTGCTATAACTTTAACTCCTTCGGGAGATATTTAGATCCATTCACGATCAAAGCACATCCAATATAATGGGAATGAACAGGGCCAGCTTGCGCAGCCTCTAAATAAGGCAATTTCTGCAACAAAAAAACTCCTTCGTTTCACCAATGTATTGTTATGAATCGCTGGTCCGATCACTTTGTGAGCTCCATACGGCTTGGAGTTGTGTTTTTGTGGTGATCTGTCATTATTTACAGCCATCAACTTGAAGTAAGGCTTTCGATGACGTCACTTCCGGGCCGCATCACAGTGCCTTTAGTTCCATTTAAGTCCAAGTGCCCACCAAAAAAAACTCATAAAAATCACTATACATTACTGTTATTTCCTGATTTTTTTCCATAAATCATTTAAACAACTTCTATTCTGCGTGAAAATACTTAATATTCAATCATCTTCAGGGTTTTAACCCTTTAAATAAATATTTTAACCACTGTCTCATTCATTTAAAAAAAAGCTGAATTATTCTTTCATTCATTAATTTTCTGTACTGCTTAATACAAATAGGTTGCAGGTGGGCTAGAGCCTATCCCAGCTATTATCAGGCGAGAGGCGGGGTACAACCTGGACAGGATGCCAGTCCATCAGACAGACAACCATTCATGTGCACACTCACTATAGGGAAAATTTAGAGTGACCAATTAAACTCATATGCATATCTTTGGACAGTGGGTGGAAACCAGAGTACCCGGTGAAAACCCAGCTGAATTGTTTTCCATATAATAAGTATTAGATTAGTGGGTTTTTGGTGGTCATCACTGGTTGCTGAATCTCATCTTTATGTCTCTTACATTTCCTCTAATGAGAAGTCTTGTTTTTCAGTGAGGGAGATGTTGCCTCCACCAACATATCCTAGAAATCGTATATGGCTAGCCACCCCTAACTATAGGATTTATCGAGAAGGAAGGTTTTAAGTCTGATCTTAAAGGTAGAGAGTGTGTCTGCCTCACGAACCAAAGCTGGGAGCTGGTTCCATATGCGAGGGGCCTGATAGCTAAAGGCTCTGCCTCCCAGTCGACTCTTAGAGACTCTCGGAACCACCAGTAGAACTGCAGTCTGAGAGCGAAGTCTTCTCTTAGGAACATAAGGAACTATGAGATCTGTGATATACCCTGGAGCTTGGTTGTGCAGAGCTTTATATGTGATAAGGAGGATTTTAAACTCTATCCTGGATTTAACAGGAAGCCAATGAAGAGAAGCTAGAACTGGAGAAATATGATTTCTCCTGCTGGTTCTCATCAGAACCCTGGCTGCAGCATTCTGGATCAGCTGGAGAC
>JAVQJG010022296.1:0-26024 GCA_036024015.1 Craterocephalus amniculus
AACTGAACTAAAAGTAAGCAGAAAATGCATTTTGTGAAGCAAACTGAACTTACCAAGAATCAGCCAGTTGATTTCATTGCATTTTCATGAATAATCAGAAATGGTAATGAGCACCACCTTTCCTTAAATCTGCAGAATATTTCCCACCATGAACTGTTTTCTCATCCCACAGGGTGCATGGACCATGGACGGTGACATGTTAAAAGGGGTTTTCAATAGAAAAGATAATGGAAAACAACTCACAACTACAAGAATCATTCAAGGAGATGAACTCGTTCAAGTAAGGCTAATTCAGATTTGTATTCATTCTTTAGAACCCTTTTATTGAAGAAACAAGTATGATTTAGGACAATTCAGTCTAGTATGGAATGAAAAAACATGTTCACCTTTAGCTTAGCCATGTGCCAAAAGCAAGCCATTAAATCCTCCTTTTATCCAACAGAGCTACAACTATGAAGGTGTGGATGCAAAGAGGATTTACAAGAGGGGTTAGACCAAAGAGCTCCACTAAACTGAAATAAGATACTTGATTTCAGGGTTGCACAGCTTTGTGTTAAATGATCAACTTCAATTTTTATACCTCCCTTATTAAAGTCAAGACTGCCTTTTTTCAGACTGTGTCTGCCTTTCATTTGTGGAAAAATAAAAAATAAAAAATGTGTAAATCTATGTGTAAGTTACACATACACAGGTGACTAATTTAAGAGTGATATGATAAATGAGACTTTATTCAACAATAAATAAAAATAAATATCTCCAAAAATAGAAAGTGTTGACATTATTTTACATGTTTCTTGAAACTGATTTGTAATTAGACATGTCGTAGAGCATCCAGTGAAATATCAACGGCTCAAATCAGCAAAAACAGCAGGCCAGCTCCAGACCAGAGCACACAGTGGGCGAGACAAAAAACTTCAATGAGGCCCTACACATCAGGCCACAGGGGCCAAGTACTTATCAGATATCAGTTACATAATGTGACAAACTCTCCTTTGTTCTTGAATGTGGATGCAATAAGGTACAACAATGCTCTGCTCCCATTTGTTCAACCCAAGAAAATGTTTAGTAAGCAGGTGTGACACAGGAAAGTCCACTTCTTGTCAAACAAGCTTGTGGAGAATATATTAAAGACTACAGACCATGTGGACAAGACATGCATTTGTTTGTACACACACAAAAATTCAATTCTAGTGCTGTTAAAAAAGGAAAATTTTGTAATCTCCATTAAGATTCAGCACCAAGCTTTGCTGCCCAGGAGGTGGGTGCTACTAGCACAGCTTTTCTTTCCTCTGGTGACATTTGAACATGTCAACCTTTGCTGCACTGCTGAATTTACTGGTTGCAGCTGTGACTGTGGTCTAAAAGAGTCTGAAAGGACTTTCAACACTCTTCCAAGAAAAGCGTACAATCTTAACATTTTAAGTGTCAGTGTAAGCTATGTCTATTTATATTTAATATTTATATAATGTAATCTTTCATTCACCCACTTCAATCCTTAAATGTGGACCATTCAGGAGGGAAAAAACGCATTGCACTGAAAATTTCAAGGCACTGTTGATACAGCTGAAGACACAACTTCATTTCACATCAAAATTCCTTTTTTTTGTTCTTGGTTTTACAGATAGTTAAAATAAATAACAAAACGTTGGAAATAAAAGTCATAAGAGACAGATGAGAACATGCTTTCCGGTTAACCCCAAAAATGTATAATTTCTTTAGGCAGTGACTTTACTTACAAATTTGCACAGAATAAACTCAATGTCATATTACTGTTACTGTTAGTGACATAGCTGTAGATTTCTTGATTCTAAATCACTCTGTTATGATGTTTATCCTGAATTTAAACAGTGCAAGGTGACGTTCCAATTACTAGTGAAAGGTGTGATTATAAATCTCTGATGTTATGATTTTGCCTGATAACACAAAAACAACACTCACACATATTAATGGTGTAAATGTGGACAGAGTGCGGACTTACGGAACACTGGACTAAAGGTTTCTGTGAAACATGAAACTGCAACGTGAAAAAAAGTACAAATAGGGAAAAGACATGGCAATCTAATGAGTAGAAAAGATATGTTCATATGTTTAGCTTTAAAGGGGAGCAACGATGACTATCATGTTCTTGGAAATGTTGGATGTACAAAATATAAAACCTTAAAAAACAGCAAAATTTTTATCTCAAGTTATTTTTACAGAAGTTTTTAGTGAATGCATAGAATATCTCAAATAGTTATTTGTTTTCCAGCATATTCTTTACATTGTACGCTTAAGATTTAAGATGCATAAACCATAGTGTGTTTTCTTCTATGAGTAAGAGAAAATTTATTCAAGTTGCCCAGTCAATCATGGTTACAAATGGCAATTTGATGAATCTGTTTTATTACAATTAAATATAATCCCATATAATGTTAAATTAGCTGGACTCAGAGTCCAGCATTTCCATGCTCATGCTTATTCTGTACATACAGCTAATATGATTTTGTAAAGGCCACATGCACGTTTCAGAACATTACTGATATGAACAAGAATACCAGTGTGTTGTTTTGTATGGTTAGCAATAATGTCAGATGTGTCAATTACATTGGCTTCATTATGAAAATACCTGCAAATATAAACATTTTGGAAATCTGTCTACTTAAAGAGGAAGACTCGAAAAGTACATTTTGACATCACTGTAATTTACAAAAGAAAACAAATTGCAAGAACCAGCACAAATAAAAGTGTAATACACAAGGTTGTATGATTTTGATCTACTGAATAACCTGAAAGTTGCCCCATTTAGTTGCGACTTCTCTAAAAACATAGCATTTTGTACAGTGGTGCAAACTGAAAACAGCCAAATAATCACATTCTGATCATTTGATATAGTTTTTCTTAGAAATGGTATCAAGTTTGTCTTTAATTTTTCAGGGTATTGACAAAGTCACAACCGTAATCAAAAGTTGTCCACAGGAAAGAGAGGGTGATTGATTTGGGGCAGCCCATAGTCATTCATTAGCACACATTTGCTGTAAAAGAATTGATAAAAGATAAAAGAAGACATAAATCAGTAACTAAACAAGTGTAACCATTGCATTTTCATCTGGTGACATAAAGTCACAGAGTGCATAAGGTTAGAAAGCTGCCCAGCTATTCATCAAAAAACAGCTCCAATTTGTTGAAAGACATAATCTAGTGAACTACCTTGATCTTGTTGTCGACAAGGCAAACCATGATTTTACTGCATCATGTAGAGCATCATTAGATATAGTATCTATAACATATCACTGTGAAAAAATGCTGTGACACTCTTCTTATACAATTCTGTACCATCCGTGGATCACCATAATCTCTCAATGCTTTTCTTAAATATATTTTTATTTCTGCAGCATAACTGCATAAATCTTGTATTAACCAAAAAACATTTTAAACTCCACATTGGGTGATTAAAGGACAAAAAAAAACTGCGCAAACAGAAGCTGGTACACAGCAACACTGTGGGACAATGGAAGATATATGTTACTGTTGATAATCTGTTGAACAATGCAGAACAGCTTTTCAAAATATGTTTCTCTTATGTGACAAGCTTGCATAAATAAGTTCCACCCAGTTTGGAGATGTCTGGACTTCGGAGCATACTTCCATTCTGTAAACTCTTTGGCATTCGGTTATACTGTCTATCCGTGCAAACAACACTTACCAAGTTAACAATCATAAAAAGCCACGTTCATCCAGTCCTTTGGCTGTCACTGGGTTCCATTTTGCAGTGGGTTTATTGCTACTATGGCCTATGACAAAAAAAGAAGAAAAAAAGCCCAGTTTAGATATCTTTTATTGCAGTACTCTGTGCCCACACTGACACATAAAGAAAGAAAATAACTATTCATAATGAAAATATTGTCTGCTTCAGAAGCTACTCTCTACACTGACTTACTTGTTTCATGTCTGGCTTTTGGCACATCTTGCGAGTGTGTGTCACTGGGGAGTGTGTGGCTGTTATCTCTGTGCTCACTCGCACTCGCTGTCCGTGGCACTGTGGCAGAGAGGACAAGAGGCCTCTGGTTGTGGTACTTGAGACGGTATGTTTCCGTCATACAATTATCCACGTTAAAGTATGTGGTTAGAGAAACCTCCTGAGGCGGCGGCGCCTGTTCTACCCTGCACCCAGTCAGTCTTTCCTCACTCTCACACGACGACTGGGTGCCCCTCTCCGGGTCAGAACCTGACTTTGAGCTTGCGTCTGAGAAGGTTCGGAGGCTCGACATTTCAGGTTTTTTATGGGGATTAACGTAGGATGTTGATGAAAGGCGAGGACTGGGTGGAAAGGGTTCTTGAAGCATCCGGGGACGAAACACAGCGTGGCTGTCTTCAGCCTGGTGAGGAGGCATCCTTTGAGGGGGTCGAAGATGATGCGACCCTGTTGAACCGAGCTGATGGTGGTGGTTCGGTTGGGGAGGCTCTACGGTCACATTACTAGGGTGAGGGTGGCATGGCAGGGATATGTGAGAGCTCTGGGAGTCTGAGGCAGCGGCCTCGCTGTTACTGGAGAGATAAGTGCTTTCTCTGTCCTCAGGCTCAGAAAGAGCGAGATCATCAGAGCTGTTCCATTCTGAGCTACTGGTTTTGGTAATGTGCCTCAGGGTCGCACTTTCACCGCCGTGCCCTCTGCAGTTCATCAGCTCCTGGTGCTCACTTTGCCTGTTTTCAGAAGCAGCAGAGTTTCTCTCTGAACACGTTGCTTTTCTCGGAGCGTTAGATGTGTACTTGGACTTTCGTCTGCAAAAAACAGAGTGATAAAAATGATTACACATTTTGGAGAAACACATGAATCTGTTAGGCATATCCTTAAAGGGTCATATCAGTTCGTTTGAATGCATCTTTCAAGACTAGTGGAGTTTTGTGTGTTGTGTTAACTTTGGTCGTTATCCACATGGTACAGTAGCTTGCAGGATGATTTGTAATACACAAGCGCTCAGCAGCAAGAGGTTTAGATTTAGTACAAACTGTGATGTGCTGAACAGCTATGAACAGTACACTTTTTTAGTCACTTAGTGTGAGTCCTGTTTACACACTGAGTCAGAGTTAAGTGTCTGCTGTGTCTCAGCTCCCAGTGTCTCACCAAGGGTTTGGGAATGTTTGTTCTGCCAATCTGTGCCGGTGATTTTAAACCGCTAACTTGCTAAATATATATTTTTTTCATGGAAACCATACGGTAATTTCTCCATATAAACCATTTAGTAAAAGGTTGGCACTTTCATACAAGTGACTGTACGACATGTCTACAAATGTCAACCACTTAGATGTACCGAATGCAAACAGAAAGAGTCAGTGAATGTGTGCTGCCATTGTTTATTATGCCCACATCTTAATCCTCTGCTGCAGCCGCCGATATAGGCATTTGTCCTAATTTAGTGTATTAGCCACTAATGAATAGCTCGAAGCCTGGCAAAACTGCTTTTGTGATTGCGATCTAGTGGGGTTCTTCTTAATAATCTTTTTATCTACAGATAATTTCAGTCGGTGTAGATTTACGTTATATAATCATAACATATGGACAGCTGAGGAGTCGATTTAATCAGCCTAAACTTAGTAAAAGAAGCAAGGCAACTTGGTTTGTGTTGTTTATTTCTTTTGTTTTAACATTGTTTATTGGTAGAAATCTTTACACTCTTGGAATAGCTGTTAACAACTTAAAGAGTTGTGTTACCTAGAGAAATCATGATTATTTCACACGGTTACTTAGGGCCCAGGGAAAGGACATATACCCAGGATAGAAGACAAGCCAGGGCTGCCCCTGTTTTAGGATTTTATAAATTTGTTAGGCTTTCTTTTTTGTTTTTTTTTACATGATCAATGTTTGACTGTAAGCCAGAGGGGATCAGCCAGCACACTCAATTCGTGTTGAGTCTGGGTGCAGACCAGAGGTGATCATGGCTAGTTATGACTCAGATAATAATCATCCCTGCCTTGAAGAGCACCATGCTTTTCACAGACACCGGGCCTCCCATTATAAGACCCATGAGGTTTGACTGCTCCTATGTTGCTTCATGGTCAGACGAGAAGTTTGCGAGTTGTCGCGGGCGAGCTATAAACGTAGTGCAGATAAGTCGGATGTGACGACTGCAGGGATGGACGAGACAGTATCTGCCTTCTGTTTGAGGGTGCAATCGAAAGTACAAGCAGCGTATAAAGAATTCAAAACAGCAGCCACACATTAACATGTCCAAGATTAGCCCAATTTTAATATGAAATACCAAGACAGTTTGAAATTTATATTTTATAGCCTATTTATGACTCAAAAAAGGATTTATTACTGTAAGCAGTAAGTCCTAAGTCCCATCAGAAAACACATTGAGAAGAGTAGCAACAATGCAAGCTGTCAAGTTCCAAATCAAAAGCAAATACAGGAACAAAACTGGTGCAGTAAGTAAATTCAATAAAGTCAAAGTCAATAAATCATACAAAATTATGAGAAAAAAGTTTTTTGTCCATTAGAAACCTTGTTATACAGTAGAATAAAATAATTCATTTGTTTCACACAAAACAAAAATCACAGGTCACAGCGCATAGATGGCAACGCTTAAGTTAGCTTCTGATTTATAGCTAGAGAGATGCATAAAGGGGGGTTCCCCTGCTTTGTTTTCTCCAGCAGCAGCGGCTGTGGTGGACCAGGGAGACAGGGAAGGGAAACAATGGTTTTGGGAACGATCTCTGTCCAGTAGGTCAGCTACAACCTTCAGCGAGTGTTTGCATAATGTTTAAAAAAGTTTTCATCTCTACAACTCGGACAGCTTTCTCTGACCATCACAGCCAACTTTACCAGAAACTTCAGCCAGTTCCTTTTATAGTTGTGCATGTCTGCAGCTGGAACAGCCTCTAATTTACTGCATAAACACAAAACTGTAATCTATTCTATCGGTGACTGGGATTTTCATCTAAGAGAGCATCATGCTGAAGACCCTGTTCAGTCTCCTGTTACAAGTCAGTCATTACTGTAGGGTTCACCTGCTCCAAACCTCCAGCGGCAGAGCCAGGGCAGAGCAGTGTCGGGGGGTCTGCTTCTGGTATTTGCCTGAATGCACCTCTGAAAGTAGCAGAAGCGTGTGCATGATAGTCAAAACTTTTCTTTTGATAATAATCGTTCTTTTGTCGATATCAATGCTTTTGTGATCATTTGAAATCGAAATCAAAATTGTATACATAGTGGAGCCCTTGGTGGCATAGCATCCATGAAAAACTTGCCGAATCTGCTGGAACATGGTCCATGCTCACAGTTGCTTATCAGGCACCCGACTGTCAGCACATGGGTTACTATAAACCTATAACCTGTAAAACTATAAAAATAAATTACCATTAAATGGTGTATAGCTGAGAAATGTAATTTGCAAGCAAAAGGAAAAAGAAAAAAAGAAACAATACCTTGAACTTGGGCTGCACTTTAGATGTGAAAGTGAAACTTGGTCATGGTTTTTTCCCTGAGGTTTGGCCTGATGTTTACCTTCAAAGAACAATAAGAAATCAAGGTGGAAAGCAAGTAAGAAAACAAGAGATTCATTCATTCATTCATGCGGGAGGGGTTGTCTTATCCCAACAATTGCAGTTAGAAAAAATGAAATCCATATGGATATAGTAGGCTGCTCTGCTGTAGATGTTCTAAATTCTATGGAAGAAAAAAATGAATGACAACATATATAGACGAAGTACATGACACTTTAATTCAGAGCTCACTGAAAGTCCTCACATACTACAGTGTTAACATACTACATTGGATAATGTACAAAATGATGCTATAGTCCTCTGAGGACACAAGAGGGCAGCAGCTAAGAGTTGATCACACAAGACTATCTCACAGCTGGAGGAGTCAGTCAGCAAGCTTGCTCCGAGCACCAGCACAGCTAGAGACAGCATGGTGCTGAATTCCTTCCCAGTAAAAATAGATGTGTTATTTTTCTTCTTTACTGTTGCCCTGGAGAGCTCCATGAAAGGATAGAAGCTTTAGCTGTTGTTTGGAAAACCTGGCTCTAGAGGTTCATAGCCTTGATAAAGTAAGTGCAGCAGACTCAAAGTAGAGCATGAAGCAGAATGATATTCCTGACAAAGCCAGCAGCCATGCCCAGCTGTGCAATCTGAATGAGTTTTTGTGGGCTTACCATCAGATTAATGCCCATGCAGGGCGGCCTGGGTGAGGAGGTTAAATAAGCAGGAACACGCTCGGAAATCAACCCAAGACATGAATCGACCCGCATTCATATTGTCAGTATTAGATGCAGATATAGCAACGTGTTTTGAAAGGCAGAAAAGAGCCAAAGTTCTGCTCTGGGGCTGCTTGGTAATCGGACTATACTCCTCATCCTGCTGTAGT
Source organism: Craterocephalus amniculus (assembly GCA_036024015.1). Lineage (NCBI taxonomy): Eukaryota > Metazoa > Chordata > Actinopteri > Atheriniformes > Atherinidae > Craterocephalus > Craterocephalus amniculus. Next base: position 8,345 of record JAVQJG010022296.1, read on the forward strand.
CATTGTGCCAATCTTGCACCATTTTTTATGAATGTTTGCCATGGTTCCTTCCAAATCTCGCATTATATATTATTTTCTGCTTCACACTATTACATAATGTAAACCATATGGTTTCAAGGCATAATTATTATAGTCAAAGATCCTAATTCTAATCAAAACTGATGGCAAATTATTGAGCTGATTATCCCCACAACCTGTATTTACAGTATTACGAGCACCTGTGGACACCCATTGCATTTTTTAAACTTACCGTTGTGTGAAGGCGAGGTCATTATACTTAGTTTTGCATTGCCTCCCTTTTGATGCAGCTGACTGAAAATAAAAAGAAAAAAGAAAAAAACAATATTAAGCAGGTTTGCAAACTAAATAAACCACTTGGGAACTTTTTAGGTCATTTTGGTCACTGAACAAAGCCCAGAAATACTGACATTGCTTTAAGTAATGGTTGTATTAGTTTACTAGAGATTTGGTGGTAGGAAGTCTTTTAATCAAATAATAAATCTAATTATTAGCTATAAGATGTAACTGAGCAAAATGGAGAAATCTAGTAATAAACCATTTGTATTTTACACTACGAGACATGAAAAGGTTGAAAACTTTGATATTGCCTACAGTCTATGGCTCCCTGATTGCTGCATTGACCTGTTCATAGACTAACCATTTAGGATAACATTATCATTGCACCCAGTTCTGATTTCAGTCTAGACAGATATAAACAGATAAATAAAAACTCTGTGCTCATGTCCTGGTCTATAGTGCTTATAGGTATAAATGTGATTGTTTATTTTTTGTTGATCTCTACAAAAAGCTTTTCTTAAGTAGATATACTAAATATTTTCTTAGGAACAGGCTCTTTACTGCAAAAATCAGTTTAAGTATGAAATTTGGGAATTTCTCTGTTATTTGCAAATTTAAATACTCTTCATCTCTCATACATGTAAGAGAGATATTGTAATGGAATTATGTTGAAAATGTTCATCTTAACGCAGTAAGTGCTTTAAGGAGCTTAGCGGTATTGTAGTCATTCATCAGTTTAAAGAAATCAGTTTTTTCTTACCTTTGCAAATGCACCTCAGTGGTCGACCTCTGGTCTGGTCTTACAACAAAGCCATCCACCCCAGGAGAATCAGGATTGGTGGAGCCACTGCTGAGCCTATCACTGCTCTCGTAGCCAGACTCCGTTCTTTGAATGGTCCACGTCTCACTGCGCAGCAGAGTCTTGGGGCCACTTTTGAGCCTGCTGCCCCTCTGTTGGTTGGCCCTGCTCTCGGACTCCACAGAGCTGTGGCTCTCAGTCTCCAGCCGCTGCTCGTCCTCGTAAATTGTCATTAAACACTTCTGTTTTCGATCTTCTCTGACCCGTGCATAGTCTTGCTCGCGGCCTCGGACTTGTTCAATACGTACTCTTTCCTGGGATGAAGATTTGCTGCATCGGGGGATGTCTTGTTGTTGTTGACGCCGCTGCTCCAGTTCGTTCAGCACGGTGTCCACATTCAGCACCTCTCGGATGGGTCTCCAAGTAGACTTTGACTTATTTCGGCTTCCTCCGCTCCCAGTTTTTTCTCTTTGTTCATGGCAGGTCTCCTGATCGTAGCAGCCAGGGGACATGTTTCCCCTCCGGCTCTGTCCGCCGCTTTGGGTGCTGCAGGACTGTCCATGTGGCTCCTGAGACCCTCTGCCTGGATGGTTTGATGACTTCTCGGAACGCGGATAGGTTTTTGCTTTTTCCACAGGAAGCCTTGGCCCATTCTCTGGTGGAGAAGAAGATTGTAGATGTGGCGTGTCTAAGTAGAGTGGAGACAGATCATTTCAAACTGATTTGATTTTCATTACATAACTATTCTTGTTTCGATTGTCCACATTTTCTGTTCAGCTACAGCGTTCCCCTTCTAACCGCGGTCAACATGACTTTACAATGCTTTACCTTTGTGTTGTGCTGAATTAATTCTCTGATGTCCTCTATCCTTTTGGGATGTTTCACCTGGCCTTTGCAAATTCTCCATGTAAGGATCCTGAAATTTGCTAGGACTGCTAAGGGGGTGTTTCACTAATAGCTGCACAGTGATGTTGGAGGTTTCATTCCAGCTGAATTATAATCAGGACTATACATTTGGTCATCACAGAACATTTACTTCATTTTTCTTCTAACAAGCTTTGGTAGAATAACTTGTGTGCTTTGGCTTATTGTTTAGTTGCATGGCCTACTTTCTCTAAATAGTTAGTTCACAGGCAGACATGCTGTGGCATTTCCCTATAGGTTTAGAGATTGCAGGTTCCATTCAGAATTCCTTGTGGCAAGTCATGCTGACCCAGATGCAGCAAAGCATGTAAATGAACAAATGATAGTTTAGACAACCTAAGTGTTTAAAATTACACTGGATTTTTCTTCTAGGTTCTTGATGATGTTTTGCCTCTCATATAGGCCTCTGAGCCCTGTTGAGCTAAAAGACGGAAACATACACAGATTTATATGTTGGTTATTTTATGAGACTAAATGGTACCCTGAAGGTCCGTCTTACTAATACTTAACTTAAAAAAACACAAAGGGCACTATAGATGATTTTTTTTTTCATTATTTCCTTACTGTCTGCTTTTGTCACTACCACAATCTTTTGAAGTTTCATAACAAAGCTATGTCAAAACTGAGAAATCTGGACTTAATTCTTACGGAAAAGCACATGAAAAAAATCACAATCATCGGGAAGTGGTAAATTTCCAGGCAGTGATATTACATGTAATGACATGTTTTATATCAGGATGAGAGCATCATCTGTTAAAAAAATACCTTCATTTTAAATGCACCTGCCACTGTTGCTGCTTGGTACCCTTCTGATTTCTTTGGCTCAAAATGTTGGTCAAAATGGTCAAATCTGATTTAGATAGGAGAGGGAAGGAAGAACAAATCACAATCAAGAGATCCTGAATTGCAGTGCTAAGTAACATGATAAACACAGATCATATTCTGGCCCTCATGCCTTCCCAACAGATTGCTGGACACCACAAAAATTTGTTTTTGGTCACAGGTGATGAGTTCAACCATTATACACCCAAGGAGTCACACTAACTTTTTTAAAGTAGCTGGGTTTGACAAGGCTGTTAATTAATAAGACAATGTTGTCCTCAACAGAATGTGACCCCTTTTTGGCTTATTTATCACATTCAGCTAATTGTATTACTTCCAGATACCTTCAGCCATGTTCATTTTGCTGAGGCATATGGAATGGACTTTAATGAGTGGCTATATGGGACCTTGTAAGTTTACTCCTACAGTGTGTACCTAAAAGCATGATCTCAAAGGTCACATGCAGGCTTCCTGAAAACTACTTCATTCTCTGTAGGTTTAGATGTGGCTTGTATCCAGCTTTCTCCCCTTAAAATGAACAAGTCATTTTTAGAGAATCACATTATTTTGCCAAGCACAAATATGCAACATTAGATCTCTGTTCTTAAGCAATGATCATGGATAATATTTAGTCTAATTCCTTACATTCATTTCTCATTCTTAACATACATTTATATTTGAGGTACTGTACATTTCTCGGGCACAGAAAATGATCATATTTACAAGTTTCATCCAAATTTGATGTAAATCTTAAGTAACATTGACTTGATATCAAGAATGCTTCACATTTTGTGCTATTTTTAACATTTCCGCATTCATACATGATCAATTTGGATGCAGTTTGACATCTTTTTCTTCTCTTCACAAACATTTTTCTTCTTTAGTCTTACAGCAAATGGGACAGGAAATAAAACAAAAATTCACACTAGAACAGATGCCGCATCATTAACTTTGATGAAACACACGCTGCCTCATCTGCCGACCCTGCAGTGTGTTTCTTCACTTAGCAAGCACTTCACCGTGAGAAACTGTGACGATGTGAACTGCGAGCATCTGCCTTCAGCTGAGCACGTTCATCTAACAGCTGATGTCTCTCACTTGCATACCTCATTTCCTCTTTGAATGAGACCACCTTCAAAGCAGCACTGCTTCCTATTTGTATTTATTTTTATGTAGTTAGCGCTGTACCTGAAAAAAATGCGGGAATTTAAGTAGCACCTCCAAAAAAAGTTCCTACATTGGGACAGTTGCACATGTATGACTTGCATATCTACCAATTACCGAAACCAAGACACACATATTGGCACGGACTTTGTTATGCAAGTTTATGACTACTGGGCACTTTGCTGTTTTCCTTATCTTATTTTTGTGTGTGTGTGTGTTCATGAGGATAATTTAAAGAGAAATGAAACTCTTTTGACTATGTAGTGTATAATAGAACTACCTAAACATGAAATTTTACTTCACGAAAACAAAGGAATAGAAAAGGATAATGATAATAATGCTTTTACTGCATCCATATTTAGTTACTTACACTGATTTTGATAAAAGCAGGAATTCTGCTCCATGCCAAAGTATCTGGGCAGCACATGAAAGCAATACAATCCGTCTAACAGGCAAGATGCCACTCAGACACACACACACACACACATACACATACACACAAAAGCTGATAAATTAATGGGGGCAAACATTGGAAACATCAAGGGGAGGAGTGAGAGCTGTACAGCCAGAGTTAGAGTACATTTGGCCACAGCAACAGGGATTAGGGAGCAAGGCGTGGGTGGTAATCTGTGTGCAACAGAGGCATCATCCTCATATGAAGTTCAGGCCAGCACACAGGACCAGACAGTCTTTCTGTTCATGTTCATGGTTTTGCAACACAATCTGGGTAACCTGTAACCTACTGTGTTACTTGAGCAAAAATCATTCCCCAGCAGATTAAATGTTCATTTAATTATTATGTTTTATCTAAAGATTGGCCAGATGCTACCATAGACGAGGATTTTTCTGGAATCAAAATATGAAGCAAATTTAAATCCGGCAGCATTTTGATCCCTATCATCATCATGACATCTCATATGGCAGTTTCATTTCACCTCAAGTCCCATGACACGCTAAAGGATAATCTCTGGGATTGCTGTCTGGCAAATAACCTCTGTTATTAAATAAACCCCTCTGTGGAGAGTTTAGTTACACAATATAACCTGCGGGAAAAGCAAAAAATATGGTGGAGCATGTTTGTGAACTTGTACAAGTGTGCACAGTTCATGTAATCATGTAATTCATTTCATTGGAAAAGAATGACTACACTCCACTAAAGCATTGCTTGATATAATAACAGTTGTAAAAGCTTTAGAATATTTTATCGATCAAAACATTGTTATTTATCACAGTTGTGTTTTAGCAGTAGGGTAGGTTTTATATTAGTTAGAACAACCATGTTCTGGGTCCATAATGATTTATGATTTGTTGAAGTAAGTGTGTTGCAAATATAAACACTTCTCTGGTTTTCTGTGCCAGTCAGTTTTTCAACCCTTAAAAACCATTATTCACATACTGCATACTACTAAACTTCAGTGTAGTGTTTGCAAGGGTGTTTGGCACAATGAAGCCTTAAGTTAGAACTTGACGATTGATTTTGTGTTTGTATCAAATTTTCTTCAATATGTCATCAACACTGATTAAGAAAGAAGCTGAGCTGCCAACTGATCAGCAACTAGTGGTGAACTGGATTGGGTGGCCGGAAAATATTCTTAAGAGACTCTATGAACTTAAGTTTCTACAGAGGGTGTGATGGGAAGAGGAATCAGATGCCCATTGTCTAAGGTGAGGGAAGCAGTGCTTTGCCAAAACTGTTCATAGTGGCAATGGCGTGCCACTGACCTCAACTGGGAAATATTCTGGGTGTGTGAGGGTTGAAGATATTTAAACCTGACTTATACGCAGTTAAGATTAGAATAAGCACCACCAGGTATGAGGCGATGGTCCTCTATTGGGAAAGGATGAATGGCCTCTGCTGGGTTATGAGTGAGTCGCTGCCTCATGTAGAGGGCCATGGGTGGATGTGGAACAGAGCAGGAAATTAACAGAAGAACCAGGGACGTTTCTGTCCTGCACAGATCTCTGAGTTTACCAAAATAATATCTTCTAAACTTTCAACTTGTATTTTAAACCCCATACCAGTCAGACTATTTAAGGGTGTTTGTCCCTCAGTTAATACTTCTGTGTTGGATCTGATCAACATACCTCTGTTATAAAAATATGTACCTCAATCTTTCAAGACTGCTTTATTCAAGCCTTTACTTATAAAACTGACTCTTGATCCAGGAATGTTAGCTAATTATAGATCTAGATCCAACCTCCCTTTCATCTCTAAAATTCTTAAGAAAATAGCTTCAACTCAACTATGAGCCCAGCTGAGCAGGAATAATCTGTTTGAAGAATTTCAGTCAGAGTTAGAGCTCATCACAACACAGAGACAGCACTAGTTAAGGTTACTTATCTTGTTGGATCTCAGTGCTGCATTAAACACCACTGATCACAACATTTTGCAACAGAAGCTTGTACATGTTAGTGGGATTAAAATAACTCTATTAGGTTAGTAAAATTAACATTTCTCTGATATATTTCAGTTTGTTCATGTTAATGAGTCTTCCTTACGCTAGAGTAAGTCACGTAGTTCCTCAGGGTTCTGTACCTGGACCAATACTCTTGACATTGTACATGCTTCCTTTATAAAAAGACAGCATGGTATACACTTCCATTGCTATGCAGATGACACTCAGATTTACTTATGCATGAAACCTGGTGAACTAAACAGGTTGTTAGATTGCAATAAGGTCTTATAGACATAAAGACTTGGAAGACACCAGTACTACAGTGAGGAAACTTGGGGTTATTTTTTAACAGGAATTGTCCTTCAGCTCACGTATAAAACAGGTTTGTAGAACCACCCTCTTCTTCCTCCTTAATATTGCCAAAACAAGGGACTCAAAGTGATGCATAAAAACTATTCCATGCTTTTGTTAGTTCGAGATTGGACTACCGCAAAATTTATAGTTGGGGTAGTTAACCATCCCTTAGTTATGCTGCCATAGGCTTAGACTACTGAGGGATTCAGCGGGCTCTTCCTTTCCTTCTCTATAAACATATGACAGTATTGGCTTCAGGAATGTATTTCTCCTTTTCTTTCTCAGCCGATTTCCCTGGATAAAAGTTGTAATGTCCATTGATCTCTCTTTTCTGTCGACTCCATCCCAGCTGGCTGTCGAGTGCGCTCATTGTCTGTGAAGTGCCCTGCAATGTCGTGAATTGGCACAACACAAATAAAACTAAATTGAATTGAATTATGGATGCACCAATCTGATAACGGTTTTGGAATTGGTATCAGTATCTGTGACAATAGGCCCCATCCATACGTGCAGATCTGTTTAGTGTAATTCTATGCTAAGATATCTGAGTGATGTCATGAGTCAGCAACACACCATGGAGGCTTACTTTTGTTTTCAAAATGGAGATATTAATAGAACAGTGAAAAATCTTGTGACAGAATGACCATCTTTGGCCAAAATAGGTTCTTTACTAAATATTATAACTAGTTTTAATGAAAACTTGTGTAGTTTTAGGAAAAGTCAGGCACAAGCAGGGCTTTATGATTTTATTTGACAAAGCTGTTAAATACACAAATCTCAGAACTATAAAAATAATCACCGCGGCCATTTTAGTGTTATTGAAGCTTGTGTTTTATTCGGCTTTGTAATGGATGTTTAATTGCTGTTTCCACAATTGCTCTAAAACATTATAGAGAGCTGATTTATTTGGAACATACTGACCAAGCAGGTGGAGCTATTTTTTTTTCTATTTCTCCCTAATTATTTACACATGTTGTTTGACCAAGGTAGATATTATATTTTCTAAGTTTCAGCACTTATTACTTAACTTAGTACTTATTTTACATCGGGTGTTATACTCTGAAAACAACTGACTGAACCAGGATAAGTTCTGATATATATTTACGTATTTTAGACCGAGCATGTGAAACTTATTTACAATTGTAGAAGTTCATTTAAGATTGCTGGTCTGATGCATTGTTGTTAATTAAGTAAATCAGTACACTGATATCTGTTTATTTGTTTTCAAAAATTAAGAAAGGAATTTTTAAGTCTTATGTTGCCTTGCACAACAGAGTAATCCCAGTATTTTACACATATGAGACACAGTTTCTTAAGTTCTCACCTGTGAGTTTCTCTGTTGGTCAGTTAGTCTGTTGAACTATAGACTGGTGGAGTTCAAACTTTTCAGAGACCGCTTATTCTCTTAAGCCCCAGAAAATCTCCTTTGTTTTTGCCTTCATACTCAGGAATAAATACGATTTTAATATCAGTCTAAATCAACAGCTGAATCTTGAAATTTGTATACTTTTGTCATTCAGGGATCTCCAACATTGGATTATTTTTCCTCAGATGATTGAGAGAAAACAAAATTGTTTATAGTTTCTTGTAAAAGCTGTAAAAGAAGAAGCTTTTTTAAGGCAGATTTACAGTATACTGAAGTACAGAAAAGTTTAGCATTCATAAACATTGAAATCACTTTCAAAGAAGAAAATCTCCCATCATTTAAAAGTCATAAATCTCGTTGATGTTGTTTAGAGAAACGTGTCACACATTCTCTGAGATCAGTCACACTGGTAAATGAAGGATTGTCTTACTGGTTGTGTCACCATTGACTTGGGCTTTGTAGCGAGGACACATGGTTGTTTGTCTTGGTGCATCTTCATTCGATACTGGACTCCCCTCAGGATTGGTGTAAAATAACAGAAGTGGTTGGAAATGTCCCCTGATACATTTTGAAGCGACATCTTTCCATTTGGACCCAATCTGGTTAAAAGAGGTGAGACATAAGAGCAGGTAACCCACATTAAGAAGTGGAAGTCTTCTGAAATGGGGTAAAGTGATTTCAATGCAATTGTCCTAACCTCCTTTACAGTGGCATCATCAAAAAACATCCACTTTGAGGATTTGGTGTGATAGGCAAAAGCTGAGTAATGTTTACTTGAAAAACAGATCATTCCCACCAGATGTAGGTCACAACGTTTGGCATTTTCATCAGTCACTCTGTTGAAAAGCTGAAAGAGAGTATATTTGATCACATCTGATTGCCACATAATACTCTGCCAGATGCCAAATCCTATGAGAAAACAAGTAACAGGGACAGGGTTTTTATAACCAGTTACAGCATTAAGCCACTACTTCTCATATGAAAAAGAATAACATTTCGGAAAACAAATTTTATGACAAGTCTTTTAGAAAAATTTGCCAAACCGTACATACGATATCAAAAAATGACATGAAACATTCCCATTTGCCTTCTACTGTTTCCAGACAGTAAGTAATGCCATTCAGCCAACTCATTTCTTACCCCACACAGGTTCAAACGTGGGCCAAGAGACCTGATGATATCCTCCGTGAGATCAGACTGCTCAGCGTCCCATACAAATCCAATGGTCACAATCTCAGGACAGTTCATGAGAACTCGCCGAATCTTGATGCTCTGACCACAGTCACTCTTCAAAAAATGAGAAAAAAGAACACATCATTTTATTGCTGTATAGACAAGAATGTTTTATGGTTATACTGTATATTGTAGATGTTTTAGGGAAAATAAACCTGGCAAAAATCATGGAATCATACTGAAACAGTCAGTCAGCGATACAACAATTCTCAATTTGATTTAATTACAAATCTGTGCATATTTATTATGGGTTTTAGTACAGCATCAAACCAGATAATGATTGGAGAATATAGACAGTTAAAAAATAAAATAAAAACAATGATTTTATATCCGTGTGGATTTTCATTTCAATGCAGACATTTTAAACTCAGTCCATATTACAGTGCATCAATTTTTGCATTTTATGTCAGCAAGCCACTCTAAAAGTTGGGACTGGGACAAAAAAAAGGATATGAGTTAGAAAGAATAAAAGTTATTCTAATCAGGTAATGTCTTGGAAAAACTGGAAGGCATTTGCATGTTTTTCAGTACAGTGCAAAATATCATAAAGCTACTCAACCACTTCAATAAATGGAAAAGGCACAATTTGTCATCCCTCCGACAGCACCGAACCAAGAGCCATCATTCATCAGCATTGGATACAACCCCATGGGTTATTGCTGAGGAAATGCTTGTCAGGAACTACAATCAAGAGTTGTGTTCATTAGGTCACTCAAACCTTTACTATGCAAAAAAGCCTTCAAAACACCCAAAAACTGATTCCTTAAAGGACAATTCATTTGTAGCTTACCCACATCCACATTACATATTAATAATCTAAACATAAAAAAGAATAAGGGAAAAAAGACAGTCCAAGATAAAATCCAAGTTAATTAAAAAGAGTGTCAGAATTTAGCAACTTAAATCTAAGCCTTACTGGAAATGAGTTGCTGGACTTACTACCAAGCACTGGCAATGGACCTGACAACTCGGACTGGAGCACCCCATTTTTGCCATGGGTGACCCTACCAGGGGGCATGAAGCCCCAGAACATACTGTTGCTCCTAGTTTCTTCAGAATGCATAAACCTATCCATTGTGATGAGGTGTCTGGAAAGGGCAGACAATTCCTTGCACAAAATCCAAAAAAGGAAAATAAATGTTGATTACAGGTTGTAAAAACATGAGGGAAAATACAAAGGGGTGGGTGTGGTGGCAGAAGGATGAATCCTATTACAAGTCCTTGGATGTAAATTAATAATTAAACTAAATTGCTGCAACAAGATGTGAGAAATTGAGTATACTGCCCAAAATGTTATAAAACTTAAATTCAAAGTCAGTTTAAAAATTTGAATTCCTACATGTTTTTTGTATGTGCAATTGAGCAGTTGAATCCGTTTTCACGTTTTATTGTGTTTTTGTTTGTTAAAAATTTCCTTTAATGCCATAGTGAATATCTCTAAAAATGTCGACTGAAATAGCTGGGCATTATCTCTCTCTTACTCAAATTAAATTGAGTCATACCGGAAAGTACACAGTGCACTCTGTACAAGATTCATTTTTGTCCATGCTGGAGTAACTTACGAATAAACAATCCTATGAATTATTCATTAATAAATGTCAGTAAAGAATAAGCTTTCACTAATGCTTGAACTCAGCTGAATATTTTACCAAAAACCAGAACAAAGTAAAGTACTCAGCTATAATGCTGTAAAAAAAATTATGAGAAAAACATTTAAAATAAAAAGTAAACGGTAAATGTAAAACTGTACCGGGCAGCTTCGGAGGTCTCCCGTGCTGTTTGCAGCCTGCAAAAGTTCTCCAAACATATCTGACCTTAGTCGCTCGTTCTTCGCAAACATGCGATCCACTTGTTGGCTGTGCAGGACACAGGAAGTGTGTTGATTTTTATATTTTGAATCCAGGAGATATTCATCAGAAGAGTTTAATACATTTTCTATACATAAAACAGCTCTGATACTTCAGACTCTACTACAGATATTCCTTAATTGCAACATTTGTCAGCTGATCAATAAAGCCCTGAAAGACAGAAACAACTTCTTCAAAGGTACCAGACAAAATTAAATTTAATATCACATCTGTGTCAGTATTAAGAAAAACTGAACAAAAGTGTAGTGAGGCAGAACTTATGGCTGAACAAATGTGCTGGACTGCATTAGAATTACACGTTATCATCTGTGTGCATATGCAAGTTTAAATTCAACAAACTATTTTGAAATATTTTCTTATCTTAATACAGTCATAATATTGAAAAATAAAGGTAATGTTGTTTCTCTGTTTTGGCATATATACAGTAATTGGATGTCTGATGTCATTTCCAGCTTAAATAACTCAGAAATAACATAAACCTGTCACTTTTCTGTTGTTTTTTTGTTTAGCTATAAATAAATAAAAATTAGATCAGCAGTTAAGAGTCCACACAACTTCTTAAAGACATGAGCTAATAATGCTCTACCAGTGGTGTGTTTAAGATTTACGCATCACATAGGACACCCAACTGTCCTATTTTCTCTCGTCAAAAGTTTGAAAACTAAATTTCTAATTTGTTAATAAATGCCCATCATTAGCTTGGACATTAGAAATGACAAAAGAAGAGGATTTGTGAGTTGTTCACACCCTAAAAAGAGATGCAGTAAAAAAAATTGGATAAGTATTTAAGCACTGGATGCAGTAAAAAGCAAATGCGGTCTTGATTAAATAAGACATTATCACAAAATGAAGAGGTGGCTAATGATCAACCATGATTAAATAAAAAAATGGTTAAAACTTGCAAAAATGTTTATATGTTAATTTTATTCTTATGAATATACATACAGCATGGTGTACAACATTAACAGTGACAAAATGTACTGAGATACGCAAGATGTAGGTACTAAAGTACTGGAATGACAAAAAAACAATGACTTTCTTGACATCTTAGCTATTCATTTGTTAAAATCTTTGACCTGGTTTTTGTTAGCCATTTTCAAAGTGAGTGTAGTATGTTGGCCTCTTACCATAAAGCTGTGGTGGAAACGTAATGTACAAACTCTGTGAATGGGTGTGGATCTGAAGAAGCACCACAGCAGCGGCACACAAACTGCAAAACAAAGCATCAGTTTACACTGATGTACACCCTACATCTACACAGTATGCGACGCACACAACTAGTCACAACAGCTGTGTGACTCATTATTACTATTATAATCAGTATTAAATTGTTAATATATAAATTATGCGATGCAGTATAATTTAGGAGCTTTAAAAACTTCACTTACTTGCTCATAAAGCATCATAGCAAACTTCTGATGGGTTATGCAGGATTTGGATGAGCAAGCATCAGTCAGCGTGTCTGAAACAATGTGCAAATGAATTCGCTCCAGGATGTTCTCCTGTGTGAAGAAAACATTTTAAACATACAGACAAGTACAGATCAGAACAGATAACAATACAGCTACACAAATACAAAGACTGAAATGCTGTATGGCTTAAAGTAATATATATCTTACTTTTATTCAAAGATATAAAAATATTGAGGCCCAATAAAGAAAGACTTAAATGGCTAAATTCCCCTTCATGAGGAGGGTAATCCTTGTAACATCAGGTACCTTTCTTTTCCCTAGTTGTCTACTGTAAAAGGTGGAGGACATGCAGAAGAAATGCACTGCATAATGCACAGTTAGAATGTAAAGGTTCACTGAGTATTATTTTTGATTGAAAGTCGAAGCTACATACGAAGCATTCGGCAGCGTCATCCATCAGTCCGAGTTGGAAGCGCTGTTCATCTTTAAAAGTTTCAGCAAGCGCGTTCCGCAGACTGTCGGAGGGAAGCACGCGCTCTCTGCTCTGCTGAAACTGGCTGAAAATACTCTGAGGAAGAAAAGCAACTATTTGGTTTTGATTAAAAAAGTCTACAACATAAATAAATAGCATCAAACTTCGAATCATTCATTGCAATAAAGATTTTTTATTTAGTTTTAAGGAATCATCTTGCGTAGCGTACCTTCAAAGCACAGAAAATGCAGGCATCACCAAGACAAAAGTGACCAGAGAGCTGTCTCAGACTTCTCCTGAAAATGTCCAGCTGCCAAAGCACCTGTGAATGTTTGACAATGGGACAGCATAGAGAAGTGGAACAAAGATTTTTCTATTTATTTAACTTTTTGTGCGGGGTTGTGTGAAGCATTAATAAAAAGGTCTTATGTGAAACTGACTTAAATCGGATCTACAAAATAAGTTACATTCACATGTATACTTGACCTTAAAAATATTGCCCTTTGACTAAGGTTGTGTCTTAACTGCAGTAAGCAACAGTCACGGTGCTCTCACTTTGGGAGGATATTCTGAAAGGGGTGCTAAGCCTGCTAAGCTAACAGCTACTTTCACTATTTTTTCTTTCTTGTTTTCTCTCTCTCTCTGTTCACCACACACTGATCTGCACTAAAACACATTATCCACCAGTTTATTAGCATTTAACAAACAAACTCTGCAACTGTTTATATTTATATGTTCTCATATTTCATTATTGTTTTGTTTATTTTCTGTTCATTTAATTAGGCTCTTTTTTATCCGGAGCTGATGTGGCGATAAAAGGTCCTTCAATCCTTGAAAATCTTGAACTTTTCCATGCAGTTTGTCTGAACATCATATTGTTGATAAAAATCCACATTATATTAATCACTGAATCTCTATGACATTTTTAATATTAATGATGTTGTGGATGATGAAAACTGTGTTCTTCTCAAGTTCCCGTTTCAAACAGCTGTTACTCTGTCTCCCTCGACAGAATTACTCCGTGACTCTTCAAACAGATCCACTTATAAGCATTAAAGACATTGTTTGACTTTAGTTCTGGTTGTTTTGTCTTTTCTCATCTCTTCAAATTGTGGAGCGGGTTGGTTGTTTACATTTGCTGTTCCAAACCCTAGCCCCTATATAAATCGTAAGGTTGGTGCTCTCTAAACTGCTGTTCAGATGTGAGATTTTGACAGAATAGGTATAAACCTGGAGCTTATTGAGTAGTCAGGAGTCATGGCTGGTCGAGCAAAGATCGGCTGATTCTGGTTACCGGGCAATCAATCGGCCCCTTTCAGTCTTTGTGTGATGTGAAAAAATTGCAAGTGCTGCCCAACCCACCGAATTTCAACACACACACAGTGCAGAAACTTACTAAGCTAATACTATTTATCAGTGAATTACACTGAATTGCTGGTGTGTGCAGAGTACATGTAACTCTCGCTACCTCGTACACACACAACAATTACCTTTTCTCACAAAACGCCAACAAACCACTGGAGAAGATGGATCTTTTGATTAGTGATTAATCCTGCATTTAGAAGAAAAGAAAGCTAAAATGCTGAAGGTAAATATTACTGAAACTTTTTTGCAGTTAGTGACTGACTAACCGAACTGACAGTAATTAGGAACATATCAGAAATGTAAGCTCTCCTCACCTGAACAGCGCTGTTGAGGAAGCAGCTATTCTGCCCCGGCTCATTCAGCAGACCCTTTGTGAGCGCCAGAGACAGCATGCTGCCAGGCTGGTAGGATTTCTTCAGGCCTCCTCCAGGTTTCTTGAACATCTTCACCCATGATATGGAGTTTGAGCCTGCAGCTAATAAAAACCATTACAGACATGCAGTTGATGTTATAAAATACAGAAATAGTCAATGCATAATTTCTCAGATAGAGGATTCAGTAATGACACAATAAAGTCCCCGGTTGATCATTCTGTTAATCCTCAGTGCTGTTCATTGTGTCACTAATCCGGATGACTGATTCGATTAGATGCCAGAGGAATTATGCCATCTACCTTCGCCAGAGTTAGGGGGAGACTTGCTGCAGCTGGACATCCTGGAACATGGGAGCTGGTGCGTTGGTCTGTCCATGGGCTCCATCCATTTCAACCCCAAGCACCTCCAGAGCGATTGGTGGAAAGCATGGTCAGGTTCAGCCCCAGGGCAGCCTCAGCCACGTGCTACTGCACATCGAGGTGTAGCTAGAGCAAAACATGGGAAAACAAGAAGAGGATGAGGCAACCTGGGAAGCTGTATTTAGTCTGTTTTTTATTCGACACCATTTTTAATAAAAGTTAGAAGAACATGCCTACACACATGCACGCACACAAACACACACATACGGGTAAAAGTGAATGACGAAAGTGAGACATTTTACTATTTTAAAAAAACATTAGCTCAACTCAAAACGTTACAACAAGGGCAGCAAAATGTTGCTATAAAATTATAAAATAAAAACAGCTAAATAAGCTTGCTGAAAACAATTTGACAACGTATTGGTGGCCACATGCACAAGGCTTGCGACACTTAAGTCGCAGCCATCTTCAACTACAGCCTGCATCTATTATGACTGCATGGCTTATTAGTTGAAGAGTCCAGGTGCGGAAGTGGCCTGCATGCTGCTAATTGTTGCATGCTGCTGTGCTGTATTTCCACTAATGATGCAGAGTTGTAACTTATTGTGATTTTTGAGACCTATTGTGTTGTATTGGAGCCTTTTGCTGTGACACTTCTGGGCCACTGTACAGAAGTCTTGTAGTTTGTCCCACCAGGACAGTCAGACTCTGCTGATCTGGGACTCAGTTAACTTGGAGGATGCAACATTGTTCTGCACTGAGACTGCATTCAGGAAGCACAACTCAACCAATCAGATGTTTTCAAATAAAAACTCTGCCAGAGGCGGCGCTGTACCCTGAATTAATAAAGAAGGGGGGACACGCTACAAAGAAGTAGACTCATTCAGCTAAATACGGAGCTGCATCAACTCCTAGCAGTCTTGGGTAGATTTTTTCTATCCAAACATTTCCCCAATTCTTCCACGGCTGACCGCAATTATCAGGTCTGCTTGAAGCGAACTGAGACCCCAGTTTGTAGGCAGACAGAGACCACTTGTTTGCTAAGAATCAGAATCAAACAAAGCTGACTTGAATCAAAAAGGATGCTGTTAATGCAACCTATAAATAAGGGGTGTCCAGCTCTGGTCCTTGAAGGCTGCAGTCCTTTAGGTTTTAGTTGACAGCTTGTTGACGAGTGCTGCAAAAAAAATGTTGACCATGTTATCAGACTCAGGTGTGTTGTAGCAGGAAGTATCCCAAATCTGCAGGACAGTGGCCCTCACCCACTTAAACCATGCCAACACTTTAACAAGCCATACCTTTTTTTAATAAAATAATGTTATTGAACTTAACATTTAACATGTTAACTACGGCCTGAAGTCTGAGATGTAGTTCATGTCATTTTCGTTGTTGTGTCTCTAAGCTTTGCAGTCTGACATTGGGGCAAACCTGCTGTGATCTCCACTTCTGAAAACTGGTAACCATCTTGAATATTTTCTGCTATAGTAAATATGACTTTTGTGGGCCTCAAATTGAGGCATTTTAACTAGGGGTGTAACGAGTAATCGATATATCGATTTTATATTCCTATGATTCAACAGATCAATATGTGCTTTGCAAGATCACATTAAAATCAATTTTTACCCATCTATTATCGTTATAAAAGGTCGATATCGATTCAAATCGATATTGTGAAATAATACTTTGGCCACAAAAGGTTTAGCCCCTGTTGATTCAACTTGGAGAGATGAACTTACTAAAAACAAAAAAAGTTGTGAATGGATTTGCTATGAATTATTGTTTCTTGTTTTGTTTATACCCATATTTTTAATTTATACTTGATTCCCTTGCAAGAAACTAAGATTCTTCTTACTGAGAAACTTCCCTGCACTGTCCAGCATCCAGGTATTTATGACAATAAAACTGGTTCAATTTATGATGACAGTTGTTGATATACTGAATCGATTTTAAGTCACTTAATCGTTTTGGATTGAATTGAAATGAACTAGTATCGTTCATGAATCGTATCGTAACCACAAACCCTGATATGAATCCAATCGTTGTTAAAATGAATTGTTACACCCCTACTTTTAACCTTTCACAGACTGATCGAAAACAATAATTGCTCCTAATGTCTTTGCTGATGTCTTTCCTCCTTTGCAGCATTTTAAATCATACCTGTTTTTCTTTTGTTTTACTGTGTTTAGGGTGATTTTAAACACATATGCTTTTTAACTTAGATTTGTTTAATGTTCCTGTGTGATACACCCCATTATGGTTAGGGCTGGGTTTTAAAAATCGATTAATCGATTTAAATCGATTGAAGAATAAAAAATCAATAATCGATTCATAAAAAGCCAAAATTGATTTTTAAAAGAAAGAAAGCTTAGTTTTTATTTGGCCATTCTTTTTTACTGTATTGTTTATGTTAGCACTGTATTCTGTTTAACATATAACATTGGTTAATTTTACAAATAAATGTTAAGAGTTATGTGT
>JAVQJG010022310.1:0-19649 GCA_036024015.1 Craterocephalus amniculus
CTGCAGCGCTTTTCTCTACAGCTATAAAACAGTGGGCTCTGCATACTTTTTCCTTGAAAGTTTGTTAAATCTGAACAACATAAGAGATGGAACATGATGTCTCAGGAGCCCAGAAATGAGATAGACTGTTTAATTTTGAGATAGTGTCACGTGGCCAGGGGGAAGTTAAAGGTTTAGCCCCCTAGTGGCCAAAAGTTAGATGGTATACTTTAGCATCGTGTATCAGAGGAGGAATGCAGGTGTCAAATTAAGCTGTAAGTCCTAATGAAACTGAAGTACCTTTAGATTCTCATCACACAAACAGCCTTTAAGAATTTTCTAGATGTCTACATTATGGAAAACCTTAAAGTAAATAAAGAGAACTTTGTTATTCATTTAGTAGTTGATTTATCAAGATAAACAAGTATAACAGACAAATAGGTGGAAGAAGCATTTGAACTTTTGCTTTCAGTACCTGAAGTTATCTCCTTAAGCAGCAGTAATGTATGCAGATCAATCCAACCAAAGGGGCAAATATCTTTAGAAACTGTTTTCTGTTCCTTTCAAGCATGATAAGCATCAACAACTCTGATGATGAGTTCTTTAGACACCTCTTGTGTTTGTATCAATCCCAAAACATGCCCTGACTCTTTGACTTCACTTCATTGTCAATCAACTGAGCCCCCTGGGATTCCTGTAGTCTTGCCCAAAGGGTCCTGCATGCAACAGATTGGAAGGTCAAGGGGTTAAAAGCATCTGAGTCTAATCACGTATAAATAAACTGCTAAGGTTACATGCATTTCCTTGTCAAACTGAGAAGATTCTACAGGGTTCAACAGAATTCAAGCATCACTGTAACTGCAGTTTTGCCACATCACTGGTTAGACTGTATGTTTCACAAACATAAATACACCAAACATCAGTGGTTCCCAACTTTTTATTCCCTTAATATTTCTTTTCCCCACTTTTTAAAAAAATAAGTAAATGCAAGATTTCCAGTTATGGAAGTAGAATTCCTTTGTTTTATTGCTTGTGTCTGTCTTTTTTTTTGCCAAAATTTAGTTACCAAGAGTATTTGAGTAGACTGAGAAAAAAAGAACAATGTTATTTTACCTTTTCACCTTTTAAACATACTTATATAAAAGGCACATACCATCTGGAATAAGTTACTCCTTCATTTTATAGTTACCATGGTGATGAGTGTCCCCAACAGTGACTCTCCACTGCCTTCTATTAAAAAGAAAGAATTTAAAAAGGTCACCATCGGTCATTTAACATGATTACTACTGTCTTCCTTACAGCACTATATAACATTAACAACAAACCTAACTAAATATTAGCATGTTAGCAACGTTGGCAGGTTAGCATACGGAAACTCATATTTGACCTGCTGTGTTAGCATGCTCTCAGACTTTTAAAAAAGCATGACCACGCATGCATTTTATTCATTACTAAAGAGGACAAACAAGCAGAAATCATTACAAATCTAATGTTTCTGCAGTGACACACACTGCATGCTTTTTTAAATAATTACTTTAAATAGGCCAAACAAGCAGTGCAGAGCCTTTATAAACTGTCAATCATCTCAGCAGAAGGCATTTTTCCAAGAACCATATTAACATTTCTAAATTCCTCTAATGTTTTGTACATTAAATGCTGTGGGAATTATTAGAACTGATGTTTTCCCATGCATCAAATGTAAAATTATTTTTATAGACTGCATGCTGACCCATAAATCTGCCTCACTGTTCTCACTCTTGCGTGATGGTGTGATTGGGACTGCATTCCTGCTATTGTAGGATTGCATAAGGTTACTGAAACAGTTGGACTGCAAATATAATACAAGCCTCATCATTGTTGCTATACAGCTAAAGTCTAGACAATTTTGCTCCGCTGGGGTCTTATTCATATTGTACGCTAATCAGCCAAGGCTTTCACAATGCCTGCACTCAAGGCACATCAAACAGAATGAAGTACATGGAAAGTTCAGATCAACCTGGATGCATCATTCATTCCTCTGCTTCTCTATCTCACGCACTCCTCCAACGCTGGCTCAGCAGTTATATAAATTTGCCGTGCATCCACTGACTGTCCCTCTCAGCTCCAGCTTTTCCAGCTTAATGACCAAGTGTGTATGTATTGGTGCAGCTTCTCAAAGCTACACAGCAGTGTGAGGGCACTGCAGTCCAGATGGGGGTGAGCCTAATGATAAGGTTAATGAGGGTGGCCGAGACGCAGGCATGCATCCGTGGACTGTTACAGGAAGAAGAGAAGACAAGTAGGAATACAAGTGAAACAGTGAGAATTTAACAACAACAGAAAACTAGGAAGTGGTGGCAAAAGGAATTAGATGGGAAAATGGAAAAGGGAACTAGAGGGGAGGAAAGGCTCAGGAATGGGGGAAGGATGATGTCATGAAAAGAAAAGGATATAGAGAAAAGACGAGAAAAGAACAGGAAGGAGAAAACAAATTAAAGATAATAAAAATGGAAGAAAAGCACTAGTGGGAAAATGGATAAGGAGGAAGAGGAAAGGAAATTACATAAAGGAAGGGAGAACAAAGAAATGGACACACATGCGTAATCTTCCTCATTGACTAAATACCCACATGATGCATGCCTTCTCTCCCTCTGCCTGTGGTTCATTTTACTGGACGAACAACAGAATTAATGAGCACGTGTCACTTAATCATCAGCCCAGTTGCTGGTAAAGAAGCGGTCATGCTTTCAGCTAGATGCTGGCAGTCACTCCCTCAGGCTGGGATGTACAAACACACACAAACACACACAATGCTCACCACGCACTCAGTGCACATGCGTCTGACCAGACAGCGCTGTAGGTGTAAATCCTAGCTGACAGACATATCATTGGTGTCCGAGCAGAGATTAGCCTATTTCCTTCTTTAGTCTGGAAAAAGCCCTGAATCAGCTTCAGAATACTGCTGATGCTCATCTCTAATAGCCTAATCTGCACTAAACTCTCATTTTGTGCACATGTGAACATGCATGAGCCCAAAACTGCCTCTTCTTTAAGATTAACCTCAAGGTTTCAGAGCAGGCTTGTGGATGTGTGCTTCAGCTTTTGCTAAAAAGTAAATTCTGTAAAAAACAGCTTATGCATCGGATCAGACCAATGGAAAGCATTCAGGGATTTTCTGTTTATCATCTTTTCATTTCAAGTCATTATTCCCTCTTTTAGCTGACGCTCATATGCAGTGCGGATTAAGATGTGCAGAACTACAGAGTAAGCGCAGATTTTCAGAAATTGTATTAGTAACAAAAAGTGCAAAGGTCAAAGTTCAGGTTATGGGTGCTCTTTAAATATCCCACCACTGAGAAAAGGCAAAGCTATTTTAAATCTTATTAAAACAGCAAAAATAAACAAACAGGATTTGGGGATTTTGCAGTGGAAGTTGAGAGTGACATTTGTCTGTAAAAGGAGCTGATGTGAAACACATCCAGACAGAGAGAGAAAAATATATTCAAGAAAATCCAGTTTGTTCACAACACTAATTAAAATACATGAGCGAGGTCACCATCTCTTATCTAACAGCCAAAATGAGTAAAGCTTGTCTGTGACCTAATTAAAAAAAAAACACTTCCTCACTGACTAACTGCTGAGCAAGAAATCATTTACTGTAAATTTGACTTTTGAAATCTTTCCTTTTCACATTGTTGTCATTTGTTTTGACGTCTTTCCCTGCAAATGCTAAACACTGACCCTTTCCTAGCTGATTCATATGGGAAAGCACCCATACTGGTGAAAAACAGAACAGTGACAACTGACGACTTTATGTGGGGATAAGAGAAAGACTCATCGATGTATTTCTACAGCTTTACTTCCATTTGTTATCTGCTGTTTAGTTTACTTCTCGTAAACCAAGTGTTAGATGATAGCGATACAGTTACAAGGACAAATGTGTTACTGATTATAGAGGCTGAACACTGAACCACCTTATAAACCTAATAAAGGGAAGTTAGCATAAATTTTTGCCATAGTTTGGCCTTGTTTCCCAAAACTTTTACTCACATCAGTTTGTCTAATATCTGACATAGAACGGTGTCCTTAAGAAGTCTTTCTGATAGTGTTGGCTCTTCATCTTCTGAAATTTTCTGAGTAAAACACACCTGCTCATAAGGTTTTGTAACAAGGAAGCAGAACTAAAAGACAACTGTAAATCTTGACTTTTGCTTTTAAACTTTCACTGTTAGCAAGAAAGGCAAAAAGAAAATGTTTCTGTGCATTTTCTGAATTCCAGAGGGACAAAAAAAAAGAATCAAGCTGCATAGATATGATATGGTACAGATAACACTCAATGATATAGTTAAATGAACAAAACTTGAAACAATAATGGTATACCCACATATCTAAATGAAGTTTATTTATTTATTTTTTACAAATGCTCTTTCAAACTCATGACTTGTTGAGAAAATTTTGTCAAGAAAGGGAAATGAAAAGGGAACATGATCTGAACATCAGCGAACCTGTCCTTGAGCAAGAAACTTCATTCACAGTCACAGAGAAGGAAATACCAGTGGTTAGAAAAAAGAACAGAAAGTTACACACTTGCTTGAGTAGACCCAGTACTTTGAGTTAAGATGAAAAAACTTTGATCACACCATTTGACAAGCAACCAAATGTGTGTATAAGCCTGATTGACCACCCTTAATGGCCAGACTCTTTGGATTACACACATCACCAGTCTGCTGGCTCCACAGATCAAGTCAGGGCCCATTGGGGGGAGATAATCGAGTGTGTGTACATAGACACATATACAGTGACGCTTCATATGAGCAAACATAAGGCCTGATCAAACATGTGGATATGCCACTGCTGAATGCTGAACAGCTCTAGCTGTGATCGCTAAGTGTGTGAGAACTCTGTGACGCTTTGTGCTTTGTTTGTTAATGGGAACTTCTGATCAAATAGCTTCTGATCACAGGGATGCGGAACATGTGAAGTTAGCTGACCCCCATGCATCATGGTGTAAGCAAGCATCTGTGTCTACGAGGGGGGTAGCAGGAGTGGAAAGACAGGATAATACATTCAAACTTTTTTCACAGGGAGAGGACAGTGTGATGGTCGTTGGTGTCTAAAGCACCTAAGCCTTGTTTCAAATTCCTGCAACATGTTTGAATGTTCCGCATGTATTTTGAATAAGAAGTGTCTAGAGAACAAGCTACAAGTTTTCAAATTGTGCATATGAGTTGAATATGGTCTTGCAAAGACCACAGAAAGAAACGGAAAAGAACTGTCTTGTGACATCTCTTCCAGTAAGCTTTATCTAAGAGTCACTGAGCAGTCAGGCAGAACACAACCACTTCCTGTCTTTTGATCTCAGCCAGGGATTTTGATTTCAAGCTATCCTATGATCAGCTTTCATAAAGTGCTCTTGGTTTTCCAGACATTGAGTTGACCTCCAAGCTGTTATCTGCCACTTCTTAATTAAATTATGAGCTGAGGAAATAGCTACCTTAAAGTTTAATCTTCAGCTGTATGCTTTTATAGCCTTCATTTTCCTGATTTCTTTTGAAGAGTGAAATGATTTCTCAAGCTTTTAAACCTGCAACCTTTGACCTTTGTTTGAGAACAAGACTCGAACTGATGCATCCATTCCTTAAATATGAGCGTTTGGTTTGTAACATTGCCTGAAATATGGAAAACACAATCTAGTGTTCATCTTGAAGAAATGCATCTCTTATAGGAAAGATCAAACTCTTACTGCAGCAGTGGGAGAAAGGGTGAATTTAATTCCTGTCCTCTTTAACGTAAATATGCAAAATGCTGTGGTAGAATGACAATAAGAATGCAATGGTAGCAGCCATTGCAAAACTCCTAGAAGCCATATGAATCACTATTAATCACTGCACAGTGTCCAATCATTTCACTTTCAATTTGGCTTAAAACCATTCTCAACATTTCATTTAACGTCAGCAAGCACAAGGATCAGTTTGTCTATTAACCGAGTCTGTTAGCCTGTTTTAATGTTTTGTTTATCCAACACACCAACACATCATGCAGTCAGTTATTCCTTTCAGACAGAATGTTCAGACTGAATGAACTTCCAGTTGACTCACATGCAAACACACACACTTTCAGTATCAGGCATTAGCAAAACCATACATCCTGCCACCGTTGTCATTGCTACATGTATGTGTGTTTAAAACTTCCTGTTTCCACATAAAATCACTGCAAAATGAATGAATACATATATCATTTATATTTATGTGTATGCATAACTCAATACTGTACTGTCGGTTAATTGGTTACTCTACATTCCCCCTTTAGTGAGTGTGTGCATCAATAGTTTGTCTCTCTGTGTTGGCTCTGCGATAGACTAGCAGAATAGCTAATAGGCTAAAAATGTTTTGTTTTTCTTATATCAAGGAGTTAAGTACAGAGTTAATTCTGGCCAAGACATGTCATGCTTCTTGAGAAATCTTGTGTTGCAGAGGTTTGCATGGGCTTGTGTCTGTCATTCTGCCTTACATGCTGTGTTGTATATGTTTAATACTTTGTCTTGGCCAGCTGTAAACTTTGTTGAACCTTTCACATCACCAAAAATGACCCCTTATGCTTCCCACTTTTCTGCATTAACTTCAAACCACTTCAAACTTCTGACCAAACACCTCCAGCACCAGATGATGTCCAGATGATGTGTCAAGAACAAGCTATGAGAATTCCCAAAACAGGGTTGCAAGAAAAAAATAAAACAACTCTGGGAGAGAAAAATATTCTGTTCTTGTTGAGGATATGCAGACCTTTACTTAAACTCGGGTTCAATCTACAAAGTGTCACAGCTATATTAGTCCACTGCACTATATACACAGTTTTTGCAGTAAAGGCTAACAAAAAAAACACTTTTGAAGCTTTGAAAATATGTTGTGCTAAAGTTTGCCTTAGATATAGTTGCATGTCTTTATATTAAAGTGTGTTCTTTTATCTCACTAAGCAGCAAATGGCCATTTTAAGGGCTAAAAGATATATATCTATGGTCACCTTCATCCAGCAACGACAAAAGACAGCAAATAGCATTGATTTGCTCAAAATGTAGACCCTACATACCACCAAACATAACTGATATTATACTTTAGCACTAACATGTAAAGAAATGGTTTTATTACTAAAGGTGATCTATGCCAT
Source organism: Craterocephalus amniculus (assembly GCA_036024015.1). Taxonomy (NCBI): domain Eukaryota; kingdom Metazoa; phylum Chordata; class Actinopteri; order Atheriniformes; family Atherinidae; genus Craterocephalus; species Craterocephalus amniculus. The sequence continues at coordinate 7,123 of JAVQJG010022310.1, forward strand.
CTATATGCATACAATTATTGTTACCATGGTGTTATCCTCTGTCAGATAAAGGGAAAAAACAGGAAAATAATTTCACATTTCTCCTATGTTTTACTGCTATTTACTCAGTAAGAGATAGTGCAATGGACTGGCGACCTGTCCAGGGTGTACCCCGCCTCTCGCCTGATAATAGCTTGGATAGACCCCAGCGCACCCATGACCCAAGTGGATTAAGAGCTACAGAGAGATGTATTGATATATTTTGACAGCTATGTATTTCATGAGGTCCCTGAATGGGTATAGACCTAGAACATGCATCTTAACCATTTACTTTGGGTATGACCTTTTAGGTGTATTCTTTGAGAGGTAACTAGAGCCTAAAGGGTTAAAATGCACAAAAGAAACATAAAGGAAATTGAAAGAAATGGCCCAACGATAATCCTCAAACTGCCATGCAATCTAGCTGAGTTTGTACTAATGCATTAGTGAGGTTTAGCTTGTGAAATCTGTGGGGATTGACACATCTGGTTATGGTTAGGTACTTGTTGTAGCTTAAAAATAAATAGCTGGGGATCATTATGTCACCCAAATACCACCCTGACCTAAACAATAGTCCAGATAAAGTGTTACACTTTTAAAGCTCCTTCGTAACATTACATTTTGGCACAGTGGACCAACACAACATTTACAAATAATAAGGAGACTGGGGGTTGTTTAACTTCAGTTCGACATAAAGGAATTGTGTTAAAAGGCAGTTTGGTTGTTTAAAAGGCAACCACTCTAAAAACACTTCTGTTGCTCAACACCATAAGAAGTTGGGAAAGAAAAATAAAGGGAGATTTTTACATATCCTTCCTGATCTGGAACAGCCGGGTGTTTGTTCACTACTCCCAGCAACAGGATATGACACCATAAACCCGTTGTGTGAAACTGATCCTGCCTCATCACCCTGCTGCCAAACAGTTAGAGCTAGATAAAGTGAGTTGGATAAATATTTATGGCTACAGAACTTAGCCTATCCTGCTCACTGTCCACTATAGCAGAAGTGGATGTGTGGGCTTAATGTGGGAGGAAATGAAAGTAAAAATATTTCCTCGCCAAAAAATGAGACTATATAAGGAGACCAATCTAGATAAATTACATCCTAGGGGATTATTTTGTTCCGGCTTGGGAAATGATATCAGCTTAAGCTGTTCAATACTCTGTGAGGAGGTAATTTGGTCTGACCCGGGCATCCAGAGGACTTGGAATTGCTTCAAAACATTCAGTGGGACAAAGGCAGAAACATAACAGCGCAGCATAAGAGCCTAAACACACAGAGAGAGATAGATGAGGAGAGACGAAGGGAGAGAAGGAGGAGATGAATGGTGTTGTTTTTCTCAGTAAGGAGGATAACTGTATCCTCCTCTGGGAGCAGCGGAGCTGAAGAGCGCCGGCTAGCACCGGTCATGTGTCTCAGAGACAGCCAATGGAAATCCGTGGATTTGGTTCATATGCGAGTTTACTGGGTCAGAGTCAGAGCAACGGCGGAGGCAGTAGCCAATAGGAATGCAAGGCAGCGTCTGGAGGATTAGCCAATGAGGTTGGAGTCTGGTGTCTGGTACCAGTTGATGTCTGACAGTTAGACAGACTGTATCTAATTACCACAGCCGAGGCTCAGCATGGGTCTGCGTGCACAAATGTGTGTGTGTGTGGGTGTAACTGAGGAGAGAGGGAGTGAAAATTTGAATTAGAAAGGAGGAAGGTGGTTTAGAGGTTTTGGCAAAAGTTGAAAACAAGGCATCAGATCTGGAGAGCTGCCACATGAAATGAAACTGTGCCAAGAGACACTAGATATGAATATATTAAGCTCTGAATTCAAAAATCAGCCTTTTAAAAGAGCTATTTTAAGCAGTGATACAGTTCACCCCGAAGCTTCACAAACCTGCAATGATATAAACCAGTACAATGTTAACAAAGGAAAGATGAATAATGGCTGGATGTGTGTTAAAGTATGTGGATATCTGTATATTTCCCCATTTCCTGTACAAAAGAATGGGCCATGAAAAGAGTTCATTTTCCCACAGTGTAATGGTCTATTATTGTCTCCAACATAATGTTCCTCTTAGTACAAGCAGCTTCATCCCATTCAGCCACTCTATTAGTGACTGAACAAGACAGAGACTGCCAGGTGTTAAAGGGACACACAAACACGAACACACACACACACACACTGTGGGTACATTCTGTATGTACGTACACAACCGGGCTCAACAGCAGCCAGAGGTGAGCAGAGGTGACAGACAAGGGCAGCTGGTTGGGTTTTTTTTTTTTCCTGTTTTGACTGCTTCTGTCTGGACACAAATGCCTCACACAGACACACACACACACCCGTACACACACACCAGCGTACTTACATTGTGTCACACAATAGCTGCCATGGCTTGTTCCTGCTTCTTTTCAGGATTTGATATGCGGCTCCATACCTATGGAGGGAAATGATGACAGAGTTAGGCTGGCTAATTTTAACCAGAGTAGTTTGAGACAATCAAACAGAGCTGTGTGTGCTTTCTAACCAATAAATAACAAGATTTATGAAACCTGCTTGCCCACAATGAGGGTTTATCCACGTAGCGTTTTCTTTTTTTCTGGTCGAATACAAAGGAAAAAGCTTCTACTGATCCCAGTCTTGACTGAATGGCTTTTGGTTTGTGTGGTTATAAAAGCGAAAACGCTCACAGGTAATGTTCAGAGTCTGGGCAATCTATTCAAAAAATTTTGCTTTTCTTTTGTCTGCAGTGATAATTTCTGTCAACATATCACAGGAGTTTGACTCTGGATAGATAGATAATCATAGCTAGAACTGCTTCCATCAATTTCTTCCCTAATGGGTACCTTAAAAGCAGCCACACTTAGACTGGTACTTTTCTTAAAAGTTATGTTTTTTTTTCTTGAATTGCTTTGAGCAGCTGTACAAAACAAAACAGCATGCTCTTTAAAACGTTGCTGCTTGTGGCATCTTTCTACACAATCAAATGTGACTGCATGTTAAAAAAGTTAGTAAATAGCAAAGACGTGAGCCATGATGTAGATAGAACCCCTGAGAACCCTTTAGGTTTCACTCAGCTTGGCATAATGTTAGTGGTCGCCTTTAATGTCCATTTGCTTGTCTCCCCTCTGTGATTACAGCTATCATCAAATAATAAATAAATCAAAATTCTCAGTTAAGCTGCTATTATTCACTTTTTCGAGATTTAGTTTCGTTTGCCACAGAGTCAAATGATGTTGTTGTTGTTGTTAGCATATTATTATCATGATTTTGATGTTTTCTCCACACCATCGCTCTCCATGCTCCATTTTGACCATGGTGGTGTATTAAGATGCACTCCTAATTTGTCTTCTCCAGTTTTGTTGCTTGTGCAAAGCCATGTGAGAAGCAAACTGTCAAATTAAATTAAATTCTGGGAGCCTAAAATTGGAGATTTTTAGAATTGGCTTTTAAAGTGAATAAATAAGAAAACACCACTGTTTTCCTGTTTACATCTCAGACTCATGCAGCCCAAAATTTCATTCCAATCAAGGCAGATCGATTTATTTATTTTTGCTATTTCAAATAACGTCAGCATGGAAACACTTCTAAATTTGGGTAGAAATTATTCTTACTGCTTGTTATGCCAGCTGGAGGTCAACATTTGTACACCACCAGTCAAAAGTTTGGGCACACTTTCCCATTAAACCCAAATGGGTAAATGTGTCCAAGTATTTGACTAGTAGTGTAATTCTGCACTTTGTGTTTTCCTAGCGGAGGATGTGGTGACAGTTAAAACTGGATTTGTATGTGATACAAAGACATTGTTTCAGATTTCAAAGAACTGAATATGATTAACGGGGGAGAAATCGGTCAGGTGTCAATGAAAAAAGCGTATGATGCTGTGTTTAAGTCGGAGATCACAGTTCTTATTCTTCCGCCATTTCTGGGGAGAAAAACTTTGACCATTCTGCACAAGTCAAAGGATTTATTCTTTTCAAACGTGATGCATCCAAATGCATGTCAGAGTAACTTTCTCGGGGTCCCTTTTTATCAGTACAGGTCTTATCAAAATCCTGACCTGATTGAAGACATTTTGCACATGTGAACTTGGCTACATGGCTAACAGTGCTGTAAAAGCTACCCAGCATGATTCTGTTGACACTGCACAAGTTTATGCGCATATGCACCTTACCATCCTCTGTTTTTGCTGTACTCTTGTGGCTGTGTTACAGAGCCACTTTATGCGGTTTTGAATGGACATTTTCTTGAATAAGAAAAGTGTTTTTACAGAAAATGTGTTTAAAGCTAAATCAACCCCTTCCCCATGTGACTGTAACATAAGACTACCTGTAAACCCAAGTAACTATTAAAGCATTTTAAGACCATCTTTTGCTCTTTCATCAGTGCTTCTCAAACTGGGGGTCAGGCGGTTGGGGGTTGCAAAATCATTTCAGGGAGTCACCAGATAATTATAAAAAATACATAGACTACTCTATTAAATAGATTTGAGATTTGCATCAGTATTACTGTCAAAATGAAACCATTAATGCAGAGATACATTACATCTACAGATATACATTTTTAACAATGTGTTAAAACTAGTACACATGCCATATTAAAAATCTGAATTTGGCATTTTACATGAGAGAAGCTTATTTTGCACATGTAGTCTTGTCACACCATAACTGAATCCACTAAAAGACACTTTCATCACCTTATTTATGAAGAGTTTGAAAGTTTCTGACAATAGATTTTCAAGCCATATATCTAGATGACGACTGCGGGATGACCCATCTGACATATCATACAATTAAGGGGGCCTTGAACTCCAATGTTTGTTATCTTCAGGGTCATCGCTCAATAAGTTTGAGAAGCACGGCTTTAAAAAAAACCCTGATTTTATTCACTCATATAGCACTGCCAGGACACTTAACGAAATTTCATGTGTCATTCATCACCTGCCAAACGGGACGGTAAGTTTTCATAAACACTAGTTGGAGTTCATTTTAAACTGCTTTTGGTGGGTTGTAGTTCAGAGCCCTGCTAGCACCTGAGGCAGTTAGCGTGGCTTAGCTTAGACATAGCTAGTTTAGCTCTGTTGAGGTCATTTATATCACTAGCAAATCCAAAGTTCTCCTGCTAAGATATTCAATCAAAATAAACATGTAGAAGAGTAAAAACTAAATGTAGTCTGAAAGTGTGTGATGTGTGGGATGTTTCAGCTGAAAATCATAACTGTAGATGAAGGCTGCTTTTCAGTAGCGGTGAACCACAGTGGAAAATCACATGGCAGACAAATGTCGTGGGAACGCTTTAGAGTTAAATGAACATATTTTAGGAAAAGCCTTTTCAACTTGTCATGCTTTTATTCTTCTTAAAAAATTGTGAATTGGAGAATCCTATGAGAAGTAACGGAAGAGGTCAAATGAATAATTACTGTATCGCGGCCAACTTCCTAGGCTATATCAAAGCAAACAAACTGAAATTCATCCGATTTCTTAACATATTTTAGGACTTCATTATTCATTAGGTGTGATTTCATGATTTGCAGCTCTGTGCCATCAAAACAAGTAGACAAAACAAAATGTTAGTAATTCCAAATGATTTGTTCTCTCAAAAAAAAACCACATCAGCATCACCACTGTCAAACCAGCATGCAGTTACTGGATAAATCAACAGCTCTCACATCCAGCACCTGTCAGCAAGCAGAGCAACTCATGGCAATCCAAAACAGATGCCACAGCTTCTTATTTAACGGACAGATATGAGAGTAACATGAGCAATATCATCCAACACTTGGTAAGCTGGTGTTACTATTGGAGGCATAATGGGATAAGCAAATTCAAATGAAAAAGAGAATAAAAGTAAAGCCAGTGTCGTAAATTAGTGCAAATGTGTTCATTTGTTTTTGCATATGTGCTGACTTTGATCACCAATCAGAGCGCAGGAGTACCTCATCCTAGAGTGACTAAACTCAATTTCTCTGGTGAAGTGTAATTAAAATAAGCTTGTCTTTCAACATATGTTGGCCAACACTGATAGGGTTCAAACCCATCTGGACAAAGACCTCCAGTTTTAACTCCTCTCCCCTCTGTTGCCTCTTCTCTAGAATCTCACTCGTCAGGAGTAAAAGTTTGGAAACGCAACACAGAGTAGGAAAAAAAACCTGATCAAGGATCCGTTATAAAAAGATGAAATAATAATCCTGCATTTAAGTCAGTGGAGAGCAACGGCAAGGGTAGTGTTCCAACCCAGAGAAGGGCTGTTGTTGTTAGTCTTTGATCAGACCAGCAGGAATAACAATCTATAATTCATAATGCTCAGTCTAGTCTGGGAACACTAGGCACTGCACCTTTAATTATTGATCAAACAGAACAGATTTAATATCAATCACTGAAGCATAGGCAGAAGTGAGCAAAGTAGGAGAAATGAAGGAACCTCATGGGCACTGCTGTCTTACTCTCTAATGAAAACAAAAATAAGAAATACACTCCACTTAATACTGTAGCAGTGGTGTGCAAACAGGAACTTTAGCTTAGTTTGGATACTTATTCGATGAGACTAGAACACACACACTACAAAGTCCATGAAGACTGATGCTGACCGTTTGGGATGTGAAGCTGTGGTGCTTTCGTTTTACTAATCAGACTGCGCTGTAAAACTTTGTGAATGTGATTCCAAACAAAGTAGAAAAACCTAAAAAGGTTCTTTGGGCTGGGTACCAAGACTCAATGCTACAATGGCACTGATTGCAATTTAGAATGTATAAAGCATTTTTTAATTTCATGTGTAAATTACCTGAACAAAACATGACAATCATTTTTTACACCTTTTTTTTGGTGCCACTTAAGTACCTGAGCTGTTGATTGTAGTTTGCAGCATTCATGCACATATCCCCATTTGTAAATATCTCACTTTCACAGGTACAGCTAGCTGTTCACTGCATCAAAGCATGCGGACAAAAGCAATGGAAATAGATTAAGCAAATAGAAAGCAGCACCTACATGAAATCTTTGAAGCAAAAGTTAGCCACAAGAACAACTTTGCAGTTTAATACTCTTGAAGACTTTTAACAATTTTGCTAGCTGGAAAATCTCTGGAAGAAGTGAGAATATTTTGAACGTTTATAGTTATAGTTCATTCGTTTGAGTAAGAAAAAACAGAATGCTGCTAACAGAAAAGTATTATGTCATCCCATTGTCAATTCTGTCAATTGCTCCCAGTCCACTACAAAGATCATTTCAAAATCAAAATATGGTATACTCAACTGATTTTGTAACAGATAACCTATTCAGCCATATGTCTCCGGCAGTCTGCTGGTCATGGTTAAAAACTAAAGGTGACAGCCTTTCCAATAGTCAATCCTACTCTGGAACTCTGTTCCTTTGCCTGAGGTCCATTGACTCCTCTTTCCAAAAGCAGCTGAAAAAACATTTTTTAAACTTGCCTTTGTTTAGCTTTTTTGTTGTTTTTTTATTTTCTTGTATTTCTTGTATCTCTTTGTGAAGCACTTGTAATTTTTAACTTGATAGGTGTTAATCGAGTAATTTGTACTTACTTCCATGTCACCAGAAGGAACTTCTCAGAAAGATTGCAGGGCTACAGTGTATGTTACACTGGTTTGATCAGTGGGGACTGGGTGAGACAGAAAACATTGTCAAGAACCAGCGGGGAATTCTTTTGCCATATCTCAGGCAGCTCTGTGTTCAAACAGAAACAAGACACTAACTTCATCATGTAATGTGTCTGCCACCCCCAGACAGAGCAGTCAGCTCTCAAAACGTCTTTATCAAATCTACGAAGGTATGTGGCAGCAAGTATAATAGGCCCATGTGTGCTTTTGCCTATCTGAAAAATCCTGTTTAGTTAAAACCATCCTTTGTTAATCAGTTAAGTGAAAAATTACATTTTAAGTTAATTACTTTTTACTTTTACTCAAGTATATATTTAGATGAGTACTTGTGCAAAATTAAAATAACGATTTTTTCCACCTCTGCCCAAAACACTGATTTCATTTGAATGAAACACCCAAGTGATAAAATACTTAAATGAATGCACCCCAAATCATCTCTGTGGGGACTTGGCCTTAATTCGAAATCACAGTGGCTCTGAACATTCAAAACCTTGGGGACCCCTACTCATCTTTGCTCCAACCCTGTGTGTCGTCTTCGCTTGTAAGAAAACTACAAGAAACTAACTCATATCAGAGAAAAGACTAAACAAGTTCTTAAAAAAAGGTGAATAACTGAAACCTTTTCTTTGCATGTGTCAGAAAGTGATTATCTTAAATCATCATGGCATTTTCCTAAGAGTAATAAAAAAAAAAACGACTACAGTTCGAAATCAAATTTGCCGCAATTATCTTGTCAAACTTCCCTATAGGCTACAGATTGTTGTTGCTATTTCAGTGAGTCAGTAATATACGACATGTGGTTTCACAATATGGCTGTCCTAAAGAGCAGTGGGAGAAACTCTAACATGCCTTCTGTGTTGAAATACTCTAAACTTGGACATGGGAGCCACCCAAAAGCCCCTTATAACATCTGCAAATTGAGTGTTTCACGAGGTGGTGATAGAGGTTCATTCAATTATACCAATCTGACCAGATAAAACGCTTGGCCGGATACGATGAGTTCACACAGCTTACCGAAACCCAAACCACAAAGTTGAACTTGACTTCTGATCTGTAAAGAAAAAAAGCCTTTTCTCTGGTCATAGCTGTCAAATCGGAAGCAATAAAATGAGAAAACTTTAAACTGAATCGATAAGTGGCTGCTGGTCACGAATATGGCAAAAAGAGATTTCAGAGAGAATGACTGAGATCACGCATCTGAATGAATTGATTGTGGTTAAGAATGTAGGTTTTTGTTCATCTCTGACACCTTCAGTACCAGTTATCTGATGTGACCTCGGCTGGCCTTCCTCCAGACATTTGGAGCTCTGATGTCAGCCTCATATCGACACTCACCCTCACTGCACACTGGATTGATTTGCCATTTGATCAAAAGATGTTGCATGTCCAGCAGTTTCTAAAATCTTTTACATCAGAGCAAGTAAAGCAGGGAGCTGAGGAGATGCTGAACACATAGAAAACACAGGCAGTATTTCCTTTTCATTCTGCATGCTGATGCAAAAAATATCACATTTTACACCAAGATATTTATATAAAAAGAAAAACTTAATGGAAAGCATGAATGAGCATATAGAGACATTTATTTTAATTACTTTCATGCAGTGGTGTGTACTTTGTGACTGTGTGCTGAAAGAAAATGGAAGTATTGGATTGACATTCTTCAGGGGCAAATATTCAGTCTCAGCTGATTTGGACTGGAGGCCGAAACTCTTGATCCACATTGACTGTATCAACCAAAGAATGTCTTTTTTTAATTTAAAGTAATTTAATGGGATTGTCATAATCAGCCAACAGTAATTTCTAACAGGCATGTATGGAAAAAAAAATAAAGTGTCATTTAATCCAACAGTATTTAAGTGTCCGGTAATACAAGTCTGCATGAAGACATCAGTCGGTAGATTTAATGGTTTTAGTTCACTGAGTGAGAGAAATGTGCAGCTGGAGTGTTCTGATTACATTGGGCCGGGAAGGGGCTTGCAGCTGTAGAAGTGTAGAAGCAATTGAAGACAAACATGCGTGCACACACACACACACACACACACACACACACACACACACACACACACACACACACACACACACACACACGCACACACACACGCACACTCACACACACACACACACACACACACACACACACACACACATACACACACACACACACACACACACACAGCTTAAAACCCTAGCATGCTTGCAGCTTCCTGCTTTTTACTGTCTATTGTTATATTTAGTGACACAGCTCGAACAGGCCACTTTCAACACTCAGGGTGCAATTAGAAATGAGCATTTTATCACACTTGTGTGCAGTTTGACACTCACACAAACTCAGGAGTCCCTGCAGTGTGAAGAGGCCCTTGCCTTCCACTCAGTACAGGAATGCACAGAGAGAGAGGGAAAGAGAGAGATGAGGAGAGTGACCGGGACTTTCCCCAGGATCCCAGAGAAAGGAGGGAGAGAGGAAGCAGACAGTGGGAGCGACGGAGGACAGGAACAAATACAGGAGGAGGGAAAATGGATGGGTTGTCTTGTGTATGGGCTTGTTTCTCTTTCCCACAGTGGAAATGACCCAGTTATAAGGGCACTGTCTGAAATAAAAAGACATTACTACGTGAAGCATAAAGGAGGAGGGTTAAAAGAAAAGCATCTGACTGCAGCTTTTCCTCCATCGTCCTTAAAAGAAGTGGAGAAGTTGCAAGAAGTTAAAGCTGAACATCATGGGTTCCATGTCTTCCTATCAAACGATCCTTCTCTGCAGCTGCCACCAGCGTTCCCGCTGATCCCACACACACAGCCACCATGCCTGCTTCCCAGATGGCATCGCTGAGGCCAGAGCTACATGTGTAATAGAGATCAGAGCTCTTGATTGTGAGTCAGTTTGTAGCATGTACATGAAGAAGTGTGTGTGGTCTTCTCTGTCAGCCAGCTGTGGGCATTCAGGGTTGTGTGTGCATGTAAAAGTAGAAGAAGAAGGTCTTTGACATTTGCTAACTTGCCATGTCATCTCAACTCAGGGAGGCTTCAGTGTGATAAAAGAACAAAGAATCCTTTCACCTTACGCTTGTGCGTCCATTAAAATATGTGTTTTAAGTACAAGTGTACACATCCACTGCATCTCCAAGTCATTTTGCACCATTATATGTGTGTGTGTGTGAGAATGCGGGCATGTTTGTGGGTGTTTTTGCCCATACACGTTTAAATAACTGTGCCTTGAGTGAGGGTGGTCTCCACCTGTGGATTAAAATGTAAACAGTCATAAAGCGTGGACCTTCATCTTTTTGAACCCTCATTTCATCTCTGCGAAATGAAAGCCAAAACACTAAGCTAGCTTACTGCAGCTAACAGTGCAGGAACAGCAAAGAAGACAGGAAAGCCTGTTATTTTCCACATGCTACAGTGTCCATTTTTATTTTGTTTGGCAACCTTATCGGATTACAAATCGATTGACTGACATAGAAGTGCAGAATTTAGCTGCTGCTAGCTAGTGGTTTGTAGTTTTAAGAAGAATTCAACATGAGGACTGGGAACCGTATTTAAGATGTTCATTTCTTCCAGTTGAAGTCGATGATTTAGCATGATCTCACCAATCCGTTGCTTCTAGTTTATCCCTCCCATGACACATGCTCATTAGTGTCTTCTTGTGGCCCCTGTGCTCCATCTGGTGAACTGAGATGAAGTCATAGTCACAGGTTTGACAAATATATAATTCATGAACATATTTAATATAAATCCAAATTTATATATTTTACATTGTTGTGTTCAATGTTGTATATTTTGAACCTGAATGTCAAATTTGGAACTGATTAAGTTTATTGTACATTTTTACCTTTATCATTGACAGGACCTGTCAAATGTTTGTTTCCTAGAAAGACATCTTGTTCAAGCACCATATAAGTTCCAGACCATAAAAGTCTGCACCTCTGACTCTTTTTGATGGCACACAGACATTGATTAATAGGAGTGGGAAAAATAAGTCACTTTTTTGATGTAACAATAATGGGTGATTCTGAATCAATGTACAAATGTAAAAAAATAAATGAATAAATCAAATGTTAACAACACAATTTTGACAGAATGTACAATAAACTTAATCAAACTAGGATGGCTGAGGAGGGGCTGCATGGTGGTACCTGGTGAGAACCCACCAGGTACTCCGGCTTCCTCCCACCGTCCAAAAGACACTTTAAAATTCTCCCTTGAGTGTGTGTGTGAGTGGTTGTCTGTCTCTTCATGTTGGCCCTGCGACAGACTGGCGACCTGTCCAGGGCGTACCCCGCCTCTCGCCCGTTGACAGCTGGGATAGGCTCCAGCACACCCAATTGGATTAAGCGGTTCAGAAAATGGATGGATGGATGGATGTTTTAGAATATATCAAAATTACATTGACCTTCAGTATTACTTCGTCTTATGTGGTGATCTGCGGATTGATAGTGATTGATACTACCGATGCCAGGTTTCTATGTTCTAATATTGATATTCTTGTGAGAAATTTTATATTTTAGTATCTGGATTAAATATGTAGTTAATCATGAATTAGAATACCGTGGAAAAAAGGTATGATACCATTATCTTTTCTAAATTATATCCAGTTCGGAGGAACTACTTTCTCTTCCACCTGCCACTGTCATATGTGATATAAGCAGTGATGGGAATAACGGCGTTAGAAGTAGCACCGTTAGTTAACGGCACTACTTTTTCAGTAACGATGTAATCTAACTAATTACTCTGCTCCTCGTTACAACGCTGTTACAGTTACTGACGTTTACTGACAGCGCGTTACTTTAATAGATTAGATTCTTTATTGTTTTGCGCAAACCGACCTTTCACGTTTGTCGGGACTATACTGCGCTGTTGCTGGTGAGGAGGCGGAGGGATACGTGTGAAACTGGAGAATAGAAGAGGTCG
>JAVQJG010022315.1:0-57464 GCA_036024015.1 Craterocephalus amniculus
TCAAAGAGGTGAGATCTCTGCAGCTCTCACCTCCAACCCGTCCTCGGACGCACTCCTCTGACCAAGTCACATGTCTCTCTGCCGCTCCTGGACGACTCCATCCCCTGAGCTCCATGGAAGAATAGGCCTGCAGGCCTTGGCCAGCAGAAGACTTTAGTAACGTCTTCACTGCTCATCCTCAAATCAGCCGGGAACCGCTGATCTCTCTGTGTTCTGTTCAGCAGCAACAGAACCTGAATCTTCTTTTCAAAGGAAACATTCCCCCCACTGAGCAGCTCGGGTTAGCCTCCAACTAACCTTTCTGGCAGAAGAAGCGACCAGCCTCCTTCTTCTTAAAGCATGCGTCTCAACATCACTGAAACCCAACAAAGCTGCGGGACAAAAGGACACCTTTCCAGCATTCTTCTTTCCTTCACCAAAGACCATCATCCCCAAAGGACTGTGGTAACAAAGACATGCTGGGCTTTAACAGTTTTATACCAGCATTTGCTTAAGTGCAACTTAGCTAAGCATGATCAACGATGTTTATTCATCGTTTCATTGATTTTTCCTTTTAGTTTGTGTTGTTATGTGTTGTTGTGTAAGGTTATTTTAGACGAGTTATGTTACATTAAGAGTTGCTCTTGCATGCTAAACTAACATCCTTGTCTAACCTGGCACCTCCTGAATTCCAACACTCATTTCTATCTTTCAACCAGTCCATACTCAAGGAGGACCCTGAACATGGCTCCTTTGTTCTGCTGTGCCACATGTGTTATCGCTAACAAATGCTAACTCATGGGCTACAGTAGACAAGGACCATTTCCAGTGGCCACAAGATAACAGCAGATATCTTGGCTCCACCTCCAGGCAACAGCAGCCATTTCGTAACCTCCCCATTCCCTTAGCCATTTTGGGCAATCCCAGCACTCGCATGGTCTGGCCCCCCTACTGTTTTAATACCTTCATTTCACTCACACTCTCCCACACACACACTCACAGTCACCCTTGCACACACACACATACAGAGATAAAACTTTAATATTAAAGCATAGTTATAAGTCCCAGATATCCTCTGGTAGTTAATGTTTACATAAATGATTTTGTCGATTATCATTTATTATCTTAGATAATTATTAATAATCACTAATAACTATTCACTATTGGATAGTTGGTAACCATCCTCCAACACAGGGTTACTACCAAAACACTCAACTACAACTGATACGATCAGAAACATTTTATATACAGACAATAATATCGTTAGAATCATGCAAGAGATAGATACACATGTAACATTTTCTCTTATCATTCACAGGTTTTTTTTAAAAAGACAGATCACTTAAAAAAATAGCTGATGAGGAATTAATTAACTTAGATGAACCTTGACTGTGTGGTTCATCTGAGTTAATAAATTTTTGATCAGCTATTTTGCTGATCAGGAATTATAAAGCAGATATCTAGGGTTTACTTGATTATCTGTTTATCACAGTCCTGTTGCCTTCCTGCTTTATTTTGTTATTCTTTCATTAGCCTGACATTTCATTTTTACCTGTGGAATGCAACAAAAAATGGAGTAAAGAGTCTTAAACTCTCTTTGATGTTGAATGTTCCAGAAAACAAGTATATCAAGTTGTCATCTCTAGGAGAGCTTATTGCACTCAACCAAAAAAAATAATTCTGCTGTCTAAGATGCAAAACCAGCAGCTGTTGTTGTGATGTAGTCTCACTGAAACAGAATAAATAGCCTGTATCAAGGGTCTGAATAACACTTTCATGGGAGCCTTGTTTCCGGTCGTACAACACAACTTTGCAAATCAAACGAATGCATTTTAATGCACAAAGCGCATCCAAAAATAAGGTTACTGCCAAAAAAACCTTCTGCTACTACTACGCGCTGCTTGTTTAATCAGAAAGGTTACTGAGAGTTCATTAACACATGTAAAAAGAAGCAGATCAGGTTGTGGTATGGAGCTCTTTTGGAGGATTTAATTATTTACTGTAGATTACTTAAATGATTAAGCACAAAATGCTGACAAATGAAAGCTATTCTTTAACAAAATAAACATTTCAAACCTTTTGGAAAAATGAAATGTAACCTGACCATTCAGAGCTGCCTCTTACAGTATCAGCTGGATTTTTTTAGGGGAACTGCTCTGCTTTTCAAGGTAAAATCTTGCTGCCAGTATCTCCTACGCTGACATTTGTGGATGAAAATTAATGTTTTCCAAAAGAACAGTCTGCTGAATTGTTTCTCAGCAAGGCAGAAGGACGATAAAAATCTTACATTTAGAGGCAGGCACAAGCTTTTTCCCTCCTACTTGTACCATCTTATCCAGCAACCTGCTGGGCGTTGCCTCACATTTACTGTCACAACACACTGCAAGAAAGACTATTTTACAAAACCTACATGCGTTATTTCTGCATTTGATGTGTTTTTAATCAGCCAATTCGGAAAGAAAGGAGCAGGGACCTAAATGAGCATACACATTTTCTTTGTATTCCTTTCCAATTATCTGCTGAGAAAAACAAATCAGTCTTTGTTAAGGCGATTACAGTAGGAAGCTTAAATCCCTAAATTACCTTTTTAATTCTGCCTCCATGTCATAAGTGTTACTAAAAGAAGCAAATGGATTCATGCAAAAAATAAAGATAAAAATAAAAACAGCAGCATCAATTATTGTCTTTACTTACTGACGACAAGGTACATTTATTGTTCAAAATGTCTTTGCTGTATTTTACTGTATGTTCTCGTGTTATTTCACACAAAAGCTTTGCTTGCATTTCCTGCATTAACACAAATAACCCAATATTGTGCGGCATGGCACTTAAATTTTATCCCACTTCTATCCCATCAGAGAATGCTTTGCTTGATTCAAGACATCATCAGCATGCATGTCATCCCATATAATTTTGGCGATAGACTTTGAGAGCGTCACCACAGCAGAAAATATGATATCTGTGTTATAAAGGCTATAAAGTCGTTCCAATATGCAGCTTATGTCTGCACTCACCTTTCAGAAGCCCATGCTTCTCTTTCCACTTTTCCTTACAGTGGGAGTGGAGATGAAATACTGGCCCCCAGAAAGCCATTTGGCACCTAATTGAGCAATCCTATTACTTTTCTCTCCCTTTAGAGTGTGACTTTCATTGCTTCTTGGTGGATGGTTGGAAGCAGGTGTAAATGATTGTGTTACAGTAGGTGAGAGTATATGTGTATTTAAGTAACTTTGTTGTGATAGCGTATGTGTGTGTGTCCACCCATGTGAACTCCCATCACCTCTCCTCACCTGAGCCACCTCAAATATTAAACATTGATTGGGTTCAGAGATGGACTGCCTTCACCAGTGATGACTCCTTATTAACTCCACGGGTACCTCATAGAAGATCCCCTCACTATTTATGACCACAAACATAACTTGTGAACTCAGAGAAAAAAAACTTTTTTTTCTTTTCTTATTTCTCTTCAAAAAGATTCTGACCTTGAGGTGAAACTTGACATTACAATTTTGAAAAGGAATCTACTGGGAATATTTATTAATTTCCTCCAGCAATAGTTCATCCAATGATTCGTTCAAGGATCGTGGTCATCCTGCCTCAGTATTTATGTATCTTGATAAAAATGATTTTACCCAAGATAAACTGATCGACCAGCTGGTTCGCTTCACTAGTCCTCAGTGGGGAAAAAGTTGCTGTTTTATATGCTGTGGCATCTTGTCACATCACATCACCTCACAGGACGATGCACAATAATGATTTGGATGCATTTTTGAATTTCTTCTCATTCGTAAAAGCTCACAAATGTATCTGAGCTCATTTGCTATCATTTCATTGACATGCAGTGGTAGTCCTTCTCATTAACTGGTTCTGGAAGTTGTCCTTTAACTTGTTTCCAAAGTCGTACTTTCAACCCCTCAAAGCAGATTATTTCCTGGTAATAAGAAATCACATATATCCGTTGGTTCATTTTAAAAATTTCATTTATGTAAGACTTTGGTCAACTATGGTTGTTTGTAAATGTCCTGTAGAGATCAACTTCTACACAATCTTCTAATTGCCACCAGATTCAAGATTCTCCGTAACAATGACTCAACAGATTCACATCTGCACACACATACATGCTGTAGATATTGAGTTAATCTATATTCATTTCAGATAGTCATTACTACCTGTGGGAAAAAAAACGTAAAAGCTTTGATATAAGATGGCTTATATATTCTGTACCAGTTGAATTAAGTGGCTGTAACTTTTAATTTCCTGTGAAGATGAAAATGGCAAGTGATTAGTTCAATATTTCTTCACGGGATTTCCATAATTAGAGACCCTGACCAGAATCTTATTTCAATCTTTGCTGGTCTAAGATATGCACAGACATTCTCTTGGAGATGATTAAATAAACTTCAATCAGTATTTAACCAGCAGGGTGACATCTGGGAATTGGAACTAGAATCTCTCAGGAAGATGTCTCTCCTCGGTGGGATGATGTACACTATGGCTTTGTGCGTGAGCATGCTTGTGTCAGGGCTGACAGCATTTATGTGCCTCATTTCTTTTGATCAGTTGTTGGCTTTCCTATTTAATGGACATGCTGGTAGAGCTGATGAAACTATGGCCATGTGGGTATTCATGTCCATAAGATGTATTAGATTTTTTTTTAAAGCAAATCATACCACTAGGAAGGACTGAGGAAAAAAACATTTGATACATTGGAAGAGATTAGCTAAGGATGGCCCAAGATATTTTTCAGTTAAATTACTTCTAAGCTGCAGACCACCTGAGAAATGTTGCCTTTGCATGCACGCGCTGGTCTCCATGGGGGTACATTGGCGCTTAGATACCGCTACCACAGAGCAGCTGTCTGCTCTTCCTTTGTCCTCCATTTCATATAATCAAATAAATCACACAGAATGGAAAAATTGCTCTTTCCTTAATTCTGAATAGCTGATCGTGTTACGTATGCAGCGCACCGTTCTGTATAATTCAGCAGGCCTGATTAGTTTAAAATTTCCCAGATTTATTTATTTTATTTAAATATGAAGTGAAATCGCAGTAATTCTGCATCGGTCTATATAAGAATGCATGTCTCTGTTCATGTGGCTGAATTCAGAACGATGCAGAGCCACAGTGTGCTTTCATCTTCAATTTGTTTGAACAATATAAATGATTTTAACTCAGCTCATTTCCTTTGCCTCTGGCGGCTAATGTCTTGATCCCCCCATAGATAGGCTAGAACTTCTAATTATTCACCCTGCTATTGATGTATTAGCTCACATTCCATGATAGAGAAAAGATGGGATTTCTAAATTGAATTGTCACCTCTCCTCCCTCTGAAACATTAATGCTATTGCCACAGCAGATTTCCCTGTCTTTTCAGAACTAACTCAACTTCATTAATTCAATCTCACTTAGGGTTGATGTCTTTGATTTATTGCTAGCGTTTTGTGAATTTCCAGGAAAACCGTAGCAAAGAGTTGCTACGTCTTTGTGCACCTCAGATATTACTTTGTATTGACTGTTTTTCAAGGATGAAGAGAGCCAGCTCTTCCTCCTGGGGAGCTGACGGAGTTGGATCTGATTAACCCCAGCAGCCCTCTTTATGGACTACAGTGCCTCTCAGGATCTGAAGCCACCCACATGCTGAGCCTTCTGCAAAAGTACTCCATCTTCCCACCTAATACCCAAAGCAAACAGCCTAGAGACTGCTCCCCATCTGCCCAGATGTGCAACTCCACTTTGAAGTATCTTTTTTCTTGTTTATAGTCTGTATCTTTCAACCTCTGGATAAGGGTGAGTGTCAGCAAGAGAATTACACAGGATCTGATCAACGTTCCCACGAAAAAAAGAAATCCAACCTACATATTTTTCAGGATGCTTTTAATGTTGGCTTTCAAATCACAATGAATGACCAGTGAAGTTTCTCATATGAAGAACACTTCTCCTTTGTTTTACCAATTCAAGGCATATTGTGTCCAAGCAGGCAGCTTTTTGTCTCGTCTTACAACAGTTGTTTGATGATGTGTAATAAATTGACCAGGAGGCATCGGAAACCTTTTTGGAAAAAATTTAATTGGGCTTAACATTTCCATTTTAGTCTATGCATGTTTTACATAACACAATCATTTAGCTGACACTTTTATCCAAAGCAACATGCAATTGAGTTTTACCAACGGTGCCAACACTGGAGGCAAAGGAGGGTAAGGTGTCTAGCCCAAGGAAACAACTGTAGACTGAGGGATTTGAACCACCTTTGGATTACTAAACCTTTGCCCCCACATACCCAGAATTTAAAACGTGGGGTAAGGTTTTCAGTGCTTTCCTTGATGAGGCGTAGTTTCCTGTATGCTTGTTTTATAGGCTGGTAGTATTTCAAATTCACCAGTGTGGCCTTGGCTTTAATCTTGAAAAAGACATTTTCTGGATGGCAGGATTCTGAATGAAGACATCAAGCAGCCTGCAGAAAAATGTAGCTATATGGACAGGTGTGTTATTAGACAAATGGTAAAAGTTAAGTGATGTTTATCACAGAAAAATGATAATATTTTGAAGGGCTACTGGAGTGAGGCTACATCCTCAAGGATGCAACACATTTCATTTTAAAGAAGTTTCCCATAAAGACTGCTTTTAAGGCAATTATTACTTAAATACTTTTCCTTTTTTGTTTTAAGGTTTAGTTACTACTCAAAAATGAGTGTTTTCACGCTCAGAAAAGGTTGGTTCCACATAGTAAAAATGTCTAAACAAAAAAAACCTTTAGGGGGCACATAAAGTCATCTCCATGTAGACATGGCCTGAGCCCAGTCAAGATATAAATACAGGTCCGGATACAAAAGTAAATTAATTTACACAATTTTCCCACCAAACTAAAGTGATGACAAAAAGTCTCTCTTACTTAAAAGACCCTGAAAATAACAAAAAAGGCTCAAAATCCCATTGGAGACATGCAGACAGATCTTGTTTGCAGTCATATTGATTGCTGCGATTGCAAATGAAGGCTTGCCGCTGATTACTGAGAATGGCTTTGAATAATTGAGTAAATTGATTTTTTGTTTTATCAAAAATTTTAAATAGGTTGGGCAGTAAAAGTGTATTAGGAACATTTCTAGAAATACCTTTTGCACATTCCTTGTAATAACTGTCTGCTACCAAAGGAAACCAGTTGGTTTAATAAGTCGACTTCTGCACTTTCCCATTATTACTCAGTAATATACAGTACTGTAAACTCATACACACTTCCTGCATACGCACAAAAAAATGAATAAATGATACAGCCCACAAATAACATCCATGTATGCTCCATCATGGATGAGAGCCCAAATAGAACAGACCATTAGAGAGGAAGGGGAATATGCCCAGTGGTCAAGCCATCCCCAGCTATCTTGCAGGTGAAATCCCAATTTGCAGTTTGGTCCGGTGGCTCTGAGAGCGGTTTTTTTGGGCATCAATTACTTCAACCACTTGCTGGGCTGTAATTGTAGCAGGACAGGGGACAATGTTTATTCATGTGGTTATGCACTGACAGCCTTTCACCTGTGTAAATCTCTGCAGAATATTGATCTGTGCACATCCCCCTTGTTCCAGCTGTCTGCAGATCCACAGAAACATTTCACTGTGGATCCCCTATTTGACAGAAAGATTTAATCTTTCAGAGATCTGAAGTTTTCCTATCATTTTATGGCATACACTGACTCCATAGGGAAGCCACGTGGCCATGTGCATCTTGCAGATTATAAAACACATGATCAGATCTGAAAGTCTAAATTTGTTTTTAAATGACGGTGTTCTGTTCAGTTTGTATTGTAGATAACATTTTTCATCCATATCCTAAATCCTCAGACTGCGTAAAATGAATCCCTTTTTCCCCGATAAATGCAGAGGAGCAAGAAAATTGTGCAGTACAGAGGAGGGGGCAGTGGAGCTTTTAACACATAAATACGCCTCGAGTTCCCCGCCCTGTCTGCCTGCATGTAGCCCCATGCTGGGCGTGATAATGGCTGGACATGGCCCTCTCTCTGGAAATCAGCTGCTCTCTGTCCTGACTCCTGAGCCAGGAAAATGGAGGGGGCTGTGGGGGCAAAGCAAGGGTATATTGCTGTGTAGACAGCGGTCGATGGACTGCTGTTGACAGATTAACTGGTCATTGTCCAAGAACAAAGGCTTGGGTCACCATCCACGGTAACCTGACCCGGTGCATTGTACCGAGGCCACTCCTTTCATTTCAATTGAGTCATTTGCAGGAGTGAGGAGATGTCGACAGAAACAGTTAAAATTGCTTGGAAGTAATTCATAAACACTGTAACTTACTTTTGGTGAGAATCAACTCCTTTTCCAGCTCCCTATAGGACTCCTAAAAAAGAATACTGTCCAGTCTAATCCTGGAGATTGTAAGGGAAGGTGGATGTCTCTAGTGTCAATGATTTGATCACTTACTGTACGTTTCCTTACCACACCATAAACCATTAACATTAAATGTGTACATTTTAATTACTATAGTTAAAACAATTTTATTTTGCAACAGTATTTGATAGAACATCCATTCATGGCTTTAGATGGAACACAGGAGAACTATGCAATTATGTGACAATATAGTTGTTTAACAGTGTTATAGTGGAAGAAGGGTAAGATTAGTCAATTTATTATACAGTGTCTTCAAGGTTGATACTTTTTAATAACCAGGGTTTATAAATTCTACTTCTTGTCCCATTAGTTCTTAAAATTCCCATTACTGAAACCAAGAGGACCAATATCAGTTTCTGTACCACCACTAGTATCATAATTATCAGTGCATATCATGAGGCCAGTGTGGCAACTGGGAAATCCTCCCTCAACAGGTTTGCCTGGCAGTTCATTTCCTCTTAAAACTGGTGTTTCATCACAAACTAATTATCAGTTCACCTGACATGAAAAGTCACTAGCACTCACCTCACAATGGAACACGACTGTCTAAACATAGAAAAATGGTTAGAACCAGGTCAATATCTTCAGTGTTAAACTGATTTTTAGGTGTTCTGCCAAGTTGTTTTAATGAATAAGTTGTATGCATAGGCTTGGGCTTGGTCTGGGGGTTCACCTTAGCTGTGGCATATGTAGCATGTTTTGATGTTTTGTTGTTAAAAATACATTTCCTTACATCCATGCACAACTTACACTGCTGAAGTTGGCTTTTACACGCTTTTCCTAGGTTTTCATTAATAAAATATATTTTTGTACTCTACCACTTTGTGCCTGCCTCCCTTTTTGTTGCAGCCTTTGAGCCAGGCTGTAACAGTACTGTCAAAGGCCTATCAGAGAACATATTGTAATGGTGTTTAGATGTGGAAAAACACTGCGGCCAGGTTAGAGAGCATATTATGCTGGTTTTCCAACTTGCTACTGGAATGCTGGCAGTTTGGATGTGGCATCATTTCCAGTTCTGACTTTCACAGCAAACAGAATGCTGCATAACATGAGGTGAAACAAAACCTAATGTAACCAATCCAGCTGTAAGTATTAAACAACTCAGTGGGACACATACACTATTGTAGCTTTTTGTCCATACTTCATTCATGTCATATATTTAACAAATGAAACAAAGAGCTGCAGGGCGTAGTATGTAAGTAGGTTTATACCATCTGCATCACCTATCAAAACCCAACCCCAGAACATGCACTGTAACAGGTTCAGTGCACCTCAATTGCCAGTATATAATGCAAATAGCTGATGTCACAACAGGCTTACACAAAAACTGATTCATTGGGCACAAGTAGTCCATAACAAAGTAGTTCACGTCAATTGAACTTGTGTAGTTGACTTAATAGTTCATTTAATGAAGAGAAATTCACAAACAGCAGTCATCTTTTAGCAACACTGACTACTTAGAACAGA
The DNA here is from genome assembly GCA_036024015.1 of Craterocephalus amniculus. Taxonomy (NCBI): domain Eukaryota; kingdom Metazoa; phylum Chordata; class Actinopteri; order Atheriniformes; family Atherinidae; genus Craterocephalus; species Craterocephalus amniculus. The sequence continues at coordinate 9,841 of JAVQJG010022315.1, forward strand.
GAATTCTTCATTATTGCCTCATTAGACGTTAAGTACATTTTCAGTTATGTCTACAAAAAGAATGGGAGATTTGACTTAAGTAGAAGTAAATCTGAAAAGAGGTAGAAAATAAATTTGAAAGGATTTAAATATAGCTAAATTTTTAGTGGTGTGCATTTTTCCTTTAGTGCCTTGCACTCTTAACACCAGTTCTTGATAATCGGCCGGCAATTATCTGTTGCACAGTTTAGTTTTTGATTTGATCATTTTTTTTCTGTAAATAAGTGATGTGCAGTCTCTGGGAAAGGGTATACCAGTTAGGGATGAATGCCAGGAGAGTTGCTTTGCTCAGGTTGCCAGAAAACATACGTTTCATCTCCTGAACAGGGAAACAGCACGGGTTACCATGGAAAGCAGATCAAAAGCCAAAGTGACAAAGACAGACTTCCTCATATCAGCACTGACATGCAAACCTGTAGGAAGTTCAGAAGCTATGAACAACTTAAACATCCAGAAGAAAGACACATGAAATCAGTGACTGTGTAAGGTTTTGGATGGAGGAACAGAAATTAAAAGGAAGAGGTACATAGAGCATGAAGGAAAACATGGAGAGAGCCAAATCTAAGAAGGGCTGACAGAGCTCCCACCAGATGTGAGTGCATTAATTACTCCTAATCAAAGCCTGTGCCAGCCTGGTGACAGTGGCAGACATGGGGGAGACATTCAAGGTCATTATTTACGTGCACACATAAAAACTCGTGCACACACAGGAACAAATGCCAATACTCGCCTCTTGTGTCTGAGCAACGGTCCCATAAGCCTGGAAAGAGAGCTTTGTGAAGACACTCTGACACCATGAAATTAACTCCAAATTTAACCCAAATAGGTCCTGAGAGATTCATCATACCACCTTCTGTCACGCCACTTTATAATGTTGAATATTTACGCATCCTTATATTGATCGAGCCCACCCAAGACAGAAAATGTCAGAAAAATAAGCAAATGAAAAAATAATGAACTAACAAGTGAAGTAAGCGGTGCGTTTAACTGTGAGAGAGTTCTTGTTTCATTCTGTTAATGGTGATACCGGTCTGTGTCGCCAGTGTTTTTTACAGCTCTAAGAGGATTACAGGTTGTTTGTTACGGCTGCTGTCTGGGTAATGATGATAAGGCAGACAGAGCATGGAGCAGGTGTGCCAGTCACTGCAAGCTGAAGTGAATGGCTTCTAGGGCAGAGCACCAGAGGATGAGCCTGACTAACACAGTGTGACACAGGTTGTTCCCTGACAATGATTCTGAAAAACAAATGAACTTCTTATTAGCAGCTTTTCATAAATTCTTTATTTATATGTTTTGTTGTGGTTGTATAAGTTGGACAAATATAAATGCTATCTGATAAAAACCATTCTGGAGTAGCAGTTTTAAGCTTCCTTGCTAAAAGGCAACAAGTCCTTCAACTGGAACACTTCTTTCTTGATTAAACCCTTGAATACAACTTACGATTTCATCCACTTAAGTGCTGCTTGTGGCGGGGATGTACCTTGTAGGGATCAAAAGCATTTCAACATGTGACTTTGAATTCTACGATTTTACAACCATCAATGATCACATACAGAGGAAGGATAGGCTGTATTTGATCACCTGTCTTTGTTAAACGTAAGACCATAGGATATTCCCTCAGTGGCTACAACACTAGGAACGATATTTCTTCTGTGTCATTACTGTAAAAAACAATCACAACCTAAAATGCATTCTTTTTGCAATGCAGCCATTAAAGCCACAGATGCCATTTGTACCTTTCATGTGAAGTTCCACAACCAACTGAGGTTGCATATTTTTTATAATGCAATAGTCTACCTTGCTTCATGTGGCATATATGCACATATGCCACATGGGTACATTTTGGAGATGAGGAGACTCGCAAGGGCATCTGAATCAGTCATTATGACTCAAACAGTTCAAGCTGCAAATAAAATAAGCCATTCTTTGTCCTCATTAAGTACTTGAACCACTGTAATTTGCAGCCTTTAAATAGCCGGTTTTAGTTCTTAAAGGAACTTTACCAGCATATAGACTGGTTTAATAACAGCATGTTATTGGCTCATATTATTCTTTAGCGCATTTTTAATCTGATACAGAATGGCCTGCTCTTTGAATGGCACATTTGAAATAAAGTAGTTACATGTAAGTTTAAGTTTGATTAGCACATCACATTTACCAGCTCAGCTGAGCAGAAGAACAGATAAAGAGCGGTGGTGACTGTCATCATTACAGCTTCTCTTTTCACCTGCTCCCCGGGGGACACCGAATCATTGGGCTCACTTCTGTGCTAATAGCCCTGTCTGAGATCTAGCAATGCACCTTTCAGAGGTAATGCTTCCCGCTGCAATTTGGCTTGTCACTCAACTGTGGCATGTCCCAAGCCTTGCAGGAAATTACAGCACAGTGCTGATGTGAGAAATTTCTCTCACTTGGATATATCTTTTCCAGACAGTCAGAATTATGAATGATGCATGCACTACAAGTCAATCAGACCGGGGTGTGCCTTGAAATAAGTTTGTGGGTATCTGCATGCATCATGCGACCATTCGTCCGAGGCAGTCTCTGATATTTTCTGCTGAGTACATCAGATTGCAAACAATCAAAATTCCAACATCATCCTACTGCAGCATCAGTCCAAGCTTGTCCCTGAAATCTGACATTGTGATTTACATGAGTGTGAATTTCAACCTCTTTGTAGACACCCCTGCCTATTTTCACCTCTCACTGACCCTGCAGACAGAGTAGGGAGGGCTGTAAAATCTCCCCAGCCACCTCAGTTAGGCTTGGCTGAGTAAAGAAGGAGAGCTCTCTTTGACTGCTCAGCCTGTGGATTACTCCCCAATATGGGATTACGCTCCAATGAATGACTGCAGACACAATACCAGCAGCTCAGCTCTGAAATGTACAATAGAGATTTAGCTATGAAGCTGAAATGGAATATCTGCCGATCTAGTATCAGTTGCTTGAACTGGCACTGCTTACTGTCGTTTGCATTTGTCTTTGTTGCTTAAATCTTTTTCTCAAGATAGCCACTTAATGAGATGCCATATCTTTGAGATGTATAATCCTGACTGACAAGTTTTTTTCATAGTGTCCCTCCCTTCTGAAATCATCGCTGGGTGCTTGAAATGTCAGTGGTAATCGCAGTGGAAAACTGATAAGTGGTTTTACTTTCAAACCCCTCTGTTACCTGCCCTCTTCTGGTGTTTTTGACCAGGGGAGTGGATCTATTTGGTCTTTCAGAGTGTTCTGTGATGTGCCCACACCACCTATTGATTGCCTGGTGGACTGAAGAAACTTAACTATTTAAGTTCACTGAAGCAATCAATAAACTATCAACACCATTACTAGGATAAAGTCTGGCTGACTTGAAGTAATAAATTTCCTGCGTTGAGATTTTGTTCTCAGCATCACCTGGGAATATTTTTCAAGTCAATTTGCTATTATGCCATCTTTAAAGATTCACCACAGAGAGCCAAACATAAAAACTGGTTATTGTAAAGCTTGTTAGGATGGCCCTGTAAAGGTTTTAACACAATGGGGTAATGGAAGGAAAGGTTGGTGTGCTGGGATATTGTTTCATGTGAGTGTTACTCATGACTGTGGCAGTCTGTGATGAGGCAGTAAAGAGGAAGAACCTGTGAATGCAGGCTCACAGGCAAGCGGGAAACAAAGAAATTACTAAGGATGGAGATCTACCAAGGAGCAAAATAAATAAATAAATAAAAGAGGAATATATAAATGGAGGGCCTTAATTCCCAGTCAAGGAGCAGGTTAAATGATGCTACACTGACTTTCTTGTATCTTTATTGTGTAAAGTTTTTCAGTCATGTAGCTTTGTTATTCTGGTTACTCTTTCCCAAGTGGCGCCATGATGCAGACACACTGTGAGTCACAGCCCAGTGGTCCAAATCTAAGAGTTTTTATGTTCATGTCATGTTATAATCATGTTTGGGCTAATTGGAAGTCACCAATGAGCCTAACTTTGTGCCAGTCTGCAACATATAACAATGTTCACAGTCGCTTTAATGGTGTTAAAGTTCTGCTTTTACATCCTGTAATTCAATTTAGATAAATTAAAACGGTTGTTCTTTAACCACTTAAGAGAGCATAGTGATCTTGTGACAAATTTATTGCAAGCCTACATTGGTCTATGAAAAATAAAGTTTTCCAGTAAAGGTCAACTTCAGCCTCTGCAGTTCTCCAGTTAGTTCCAGTCACGCTACTGGATTACCTTGCCATGTACTCACACTTGCCAATCATTGGTATACGCTCTACATACTGTGTAAGGATGTCAAAGGGACTTTCAACACCTGCCATTGAACTTTTATTATTTTTCTTTGTAATTATGTTGTGTGTTTCCAAAACAAAACCATCTTTTTTTAATCAATTAAACTGGGCGCCTTTCTTTTGAATTTCCAGAGGAAAAAATAACTATTTTCCTAAACATTTTTATGATTAAAATGTCCAATGTCCATATGAATCAGATTAAAATTTTATCTGATTCATTTGGACCCTGATTCATACCAAAAACAGTGTTCCTCATTTAGTAGGTCATGAACTAGGCTGCATAACACATGATGAATTGGCATTGGGCAGTTGCTATAAGATGTTTTTACTTTCAAGTTTTCCATGTGTTTCAGTGAAACATAAGTAAATGAAATGCTGTAACTACAAAACTCTTCACTAAAACAGAATTTTAACTATATAATATTTTTTCTAACCTACAAGGTATGGTAAATAACATATAGGTAGTATTGTGAAGCTGTGCAGTCTTGTGGTTTTCTATACACTTAGCCGGGCTAAACACGTCCCAGCATTTCTTTGTGCTGTCTGACATGAAACAGATATCGACCCTTCTATCTAACGTTGAACAGAATTGGTGCATTTCCTCAAATGTTAGCTTTTCTTTTAAGTAAAATTAAGACTATTACTCACAATTTCAAACTTGCTAAGAAAAGATTTGCGGTCAGTGAAGAATAATGTTGATAGTTTACCTTGGACATACATTTAAAGGTTAAAGAGACAAAATAAAACTACACTTTGAGCCTGCCAAGCCTGCTTCAAATGGTTTGAGGTCACCTCATCCTTATCACCTCCCTTTAGAGGTTTCTCATGCAAATCCAACTAGAAAGAGACCCAGTGGCAGACCCAGAGTATGTTGGAGGGATTTTACAGCCTTTCTGGCCCAGGATCTCCAGGAGGAGAGGATGAGTGTTGCTGGAGAAAGGGTTAGCTTGCCCAAGATTGATGGATGGGTGGAAGGGTTGACACATGTGTTGACCTGTGAGGGAATACCCAGGTTTATGTAGTCCGTGTTGACCAGGAATTATCTGACACAAGTGGGTCACAGGTAGTTAGATGCATTCACCGTCAAACATCACATAAAGGTCCTGTGATTGAACGAGGTAAAAGAAAGAATCTCAAGAGACAGAGAACTACATTTGGAGACCTTTCCGCTACTTTTTCTTGTCATATTCCTTTCATGTTTCCATTTTTCAGCCTTTACATCCATCTTTATATCATATCCAAATATAGATCCCTACTTTTTATGACCCACCCTCCCTGTGCTCTTTCATCTCTTCAACCACTTCAGTAGATTATAGAACTGCTTTACATCAGAAGTTTATCATTCAGGAAAAAGAGAGAAAAAAGATTTCTATTAATTATGCGTCTGAAGAATAAAGATGAAGTGCTGGTTTGAGTGGCTCAGATCCTTTTGTCATATCAAGTGCCCATCTCCAGAGCAAAGGTATATAGCTTTTGTGGACCAAATGTTTCTGTTTTGAAGACAATTAATGTCAGGATACTAGCCTTTGTAATTCCATTTGTAATTAACATAAATTTTCATGTCAGTGTAGCACAAGATGAGTCATATAAAAAGCCTGACTTTTCATTCTCAGCTTTCTCTGCATGGGTTTTACACTATGATGCCTCTCCACATGTGCTGCATTTTAGATATCTGCTTCTTCTTCTTGCTCCAAATTAATTTCTCTTGCATCATCACCTAAATCCTCATTATCACATAATTGATTTGTAATTTAGCTGAATTCATGGGAAGCTAATTAGCTATCATTTTATTTGCTTAACACTTCCCACTTTTTAATCTACGTAGGCAGGAAAGATAATGAAAATGTCACAATAATGTAAAATATCACCTGGCCAGAGCATAGCAGTTATATTTAATATTTCTCCCATTCTCTATCCTTTTAAAATACTGAAGACACCAAAGAAGCTTTCTATTAAAATAGCATGCTGTGTTTCTTATCAAGCAAAATCTGAAATTAACAGTCAGCTTGTTACAATAAAACTATTGTAACCTATCAAACCACCAATAAACTAGAGATCTGCATGCAAGGGGAATCAGCTTATCCTCTTAACACCCTCTTACAGCCAAAGTGCATCTTTCACAGACAATCTAAATGGCTGTGATGCTGATGTAAAACATCGGCAGGAGTACAGATATCTAAAAGAAATCATCTCCAGACTTTACATTCCACAATAATACATGTGTCGATGGATATCATTCAGACTGTTATTGCTATTGATATATTTTTTTATTGTATGGGTCTTTATGCGTCTGGTATTTTTTCCTATACACAGTATCCCCATAGGTCTTCTCTGAGGAGCACTTTAGATACTAAGAGATTTTTTTCCTAGTGAATTAAGGTGAAATTGAATTGCTTTGGAACTGAATTGAATACATGGGGGAAGCTTGTGTGTGCATAGTCTAAATCAAAGCTTCTTCCATTTTTTGGCTTTCCATTTAACTTCCTTGCACCAGATTCAAAATAGTATTCATATCTCCAGAATTAAATCTCAGGTTTCTCGGAAAACTTCTTTTGACATCTACTTTTCTATGCAGCAAAGATTTCATGGGTCAGAACGCTGAATCAACTAGTTTTGCAGCGAGCACTAAAAGCAGATTGCCGTTTGGTATTCTTTGGCATTCAGAGAAAATCAGTCTGTAATGCTCATTAATCCTTTATAGGTTATGATTTCCTTTACAATAACAACATTTGTATGCTACATATGAACATCTATGGCACGGCTTAATTTTAGCAGACAGAAGAGGTTGAGTTTAACCTCATCATCCAGTTGTATATATTAATATGTGGAGGACAGCTTCATCTGTCATTCCCAATTTTGAGCGTGTCAGCCTCCATCCAAGAAACAATCAGTCAGGTGCAGTTTAAGGGCAGCGGGTTTTGCCCACACAGTGACAGTTTTTTTTTTTTCTTAATGGCTCCCCATTATTCATTCCCACAGATTAACACATTATTTCTTGCGCTGACACACAAGCACATTTATTTTAGGCTAATACTGAAAATGCTACAAGTCAGAGAAACGTGTGGATTGTGAATGAGCTCTGAGCCGGAAAGGGTTTTACTCCTTGGACGGCTGTCTCCACCCAGTGGCCACAATGGCTACTGAAAGGAAATATAATGCAAAAAAAAATTAACATTTTGGTTGTGGAGATTGTTTCCATGTTGTTGCATAATATTGCCCTTCAGTGCCATTTCGTATTTCTCTCCTTTCCTCCCTTTTCAATCTCCTTTAGATTTTCTGTTTCCCTCCCTTGATGTTTCCAAGTCCTTTCTTTTAAACCCACTCGGGTGTCCCTAATGAACAGCATTCATCAAAGTCCTTTCCCTTTGATCAAAGCAGTTCTACTGTGCAATGCTATGCAGCCTGCACCCCACTGTAATGCAACCATGGACACTCCCTGTAACCAACCGCACTCATAAGTCATGCATCTTTGGTACCGAGCTGGTTATTATGTGACAGACTGCATGTCCATATCGATGGCTGCATCAAGGTCTTACAACAAATATGTGCAGAGTACTGTAGGCCACAGCAACTCTCGTTTTACACTTCTGTGGTTTTTTGCCATGGGTGGACACCTAATGAGGCTTGCAGCATCAAAGATCTGCTTACAGCACCTCCAAACTGCAGCAGAGCCATTTGGATCAAACTTGTTGTCCACTGAGAAAATTAGTCTAAGTCACATCGTCCTGAAACCTGTGGGTAGGTGCAGAGGAAGGAGAAAGAAGAGGTTCCTTCTGGCAGGATAGATCTATAACTAATGTAACCGTTACCCTTCATTGCGCTCCAACACGCAGCTAAACCACCACCAGGACAGCCATGCCAGAGCTCTGTGTCTTCCAGTAGCATTCATCAAGCTGTAAAGAGGAAATGAGGGTAAGGGGGAGACTACAGCTGAAAGCAGTCATGTCTTACAGGGAGAACCATCACTTGTCCAGGGCATCTCCAAACAAGGGTCGAGATTGATTACATCAAATTAAATACTGATGAACCAAGCTTTAGACTTGGATCCACTTCTGAAGAAACCGCTTTTTGTAAAAATCTCTGTGCTGCTTTGGGAAACAGATGTTGATGTAGCCAAAACAAAAGTATTTCAAATCTGAGCCATATTTTCACCTTCAAGAACACTAACCATAAACCAGTAAAATGAAAAAGGTCATTAGTTCTTGTATTTGCACAGACAGGTCCAGGCTATCTCAGAGATAACCCTTTTGCTAACCTTTTTTCAGTTGAAAAAGATGCAGAATTTTTTCTTCAGATCTGTTTCCATTCATTTTACCGTGTTATCTCATGGCGACATTCATTAATTCAGTTCATGTAATTAAATTTTCTAGTTCGTAAATAATGATTGTTGCCAGTTTGGGAGTGAGTCTGCCCTAAGTTCCAGATGTACGATTCATTTATTACAATTTTTAACCATCTCAACTTGAAAGTTTTGTGTTGTGCATGCAAACAAGTGCTACACCTATGCGTCTATGTGTGTGTGCATATGTATGTATGTGCCTGCACAGACACATCTAGGTCCATTTAATGACTTCATGCTCTTGCAAGCCATGTTTCCAAAGGCTAAATGCATAAATCCTGCTTATTTTATTAGATCACATCTTAACCACATTGAAGCTGACAATATATCTATCAGGAACCCCCCGCTAGTCCCGCTAGCAGCCCCGCCTTTCACTGTGAGAGGACCAGCCGTTAAAATCATAAATAGAAAGGTACTAATGAAATATCAATTAGGCCATAAGAGAAGGCCAGCGCGACGTTTATGAGGACAGAGCTCATTAAGAAGAGCACGGGCAAAGCTGAGAGAACATTTTGTAAGTCTCCACTGATAATCCAATTAGTCTACGATAGATTTCTCCTGGTTGAGAAATCTTTGTTAGTGGAGTAAAGTTTCACTGCACAGGGGACCTATAAATCTCAGAAGCTCCTTAAAGATCAATTGTTATGAGCTAATTGAGACTGTAATCATAATTATTACTTAATAATCGCATAGTTTAAGTGACTAATATCAGCTGGTCCTCTGTGTGTCATTGTGAAGAATCTTCACTTTGTCACAAGCTGCAGCTTGTTATTTGTGCCACTGCTCATACTTACCACTGTTTACTCTTTCATGGAAGATGGTTCTGATAGTGTTGACTTTGGAAATAATCATCTCTGCAGTTTTTGATATTTGATGCCCTGCCTGATATGGCAGACAATATGAAAACATCTATATTTCATCAGGCATTTCTTTTTTCTCCTGCTCACTGACCTTCAGCCCATGAAAATTCAGCTCAATAATTCAGCACGCTCTGCATTTCCCTCCCCATGGGCACACACACAGTATGGGCAGACACACGCACATACACACACCTGGCACATGGTAGTATGATGTATGGATTGTGATTGTTGCTTGTGGGGAAAGTGGGGAAAGTGGTTTTTTTTCTTTCTCTCCCTCCTACTGACTGCTGACTTGTATCTTTGCCTACATTTTGTTTTGGGTTACATTTATTTTCCTCTTTGTGATTCTCACTTCCTTATCTCCCTCATCTGAGGTGTGAGCATCAACTGGATCTTAGCAAATAAATCCCAGTTTCCCATTTCTCCCACTTCACAGAGTAGGATTCCGAGACTTCATCTGATAAACTTCAACACAGGAAAATGTTTTCCATCTATATATATTTTTGTCTTCTATGTATTTTGTTTGTGGTATAAACCACAACCACTTCAAAACAAGCTCAGCTGAAAATAGTTTCCACTTTTGACCAACGTAGCTTTTACGCTGGTGTTCGGCCACATAAATAAAACACAACGGTGTTACAGTATTTGCTGAAGATCTCCTCTTATTTCAATCCACACTCTTGAAGTGTTTTTATCAGTTATACATGCACAAGCAAGGACTAATCCATTTTTGTATTACATTGTCCTCGTCTGTTTCTGGTTTAATTTCACACCTGACTGTTTCAGACACAAGTGTAGCAGTCTACTTCCACTCACTCTTAATCTATCACAGACCTGCATTTCATTTCACGTGCACAGTGAGATCTCACCCCGTCAGCCGGTCGGATTCATCCATGACTTACTGCAAAAACACCCATTACTGCTGCTGCTGAGACAACGATGTGAGAACTGAAAATAGATGAGAGGATTGGTGGTGCATCGCTCTCTTTGATTTTTAACAAATCCGGTTACAGTGATGGAAAGTCTCTTACTATTTGGACAATACTGATATAATTAAATAGCATCCTCAAATAAAATACATTTTCATGACTTTTTTCTCAAATGTATAGCCAAATAATGCGTTGACTTCACTTAGCTGACTAGATTGTGTCCTGGACCTTAAGAAAACAACAATAACGACTAAAAAATCATTTATTTTGAGCTGTACACACTCCTGGCCCTTTGTAGTGAAAAAACACTTACTGTTGATGTTGAATGCCTGCATGTCATTCTGTTTGTGCTGCATGGTGGTGTGATAGTCACTTCACGTGGTGTGATAGTCACCTCAGACCAGGAAGGTTCCTGGTTCAGGTTTTGACTGGTGCCTAAGGTCTCTATGGGTTCTCTAAAGTCCAAATTCGAGTATCTCATGTTAATTGGTGATTCTAAAATGCCCCCCCCCCCACATCCCCAAATGGATTGGTATAGTCGGTTTATCCGGCACAGGCATGTTTTATTCATTTGATTATTCTAATTGAATAATACTAATTCTTATGTTCATAAAACAGGTTGTTAAACGTTTGTTATTACAGTACATAGAAGATGATTTTAGTTTGCATTTATGTGTCCACCACCCCTGTGCACCTTCTACTGTGCTGATTTGGTATCAGGAAAACAACTGTGTTGCATAATTAATGTTATGGGTTGAGCATCCTGCTTCTGCAGAGTAGCCTACTGTACATGTCTCTTTCACTTATTAGCCGCTAAAAAGCTTGTGGTAAGTTTACTGTTAAACCAATCTATTCAGTTGTAGCCATAGACTGTAAAATATTGGAGTAGATAATCACCTGTGATGGGGATGATACTGCAACAGCTGCATGAACGTCCGTTCTCTCTTACTTCTGTTGTTTTGTGTGCGCGTGTGTGTGAGTGTCTGTGTGAGTGGGTGGGGGTGGGGTAGTGTGTGTCAAATCATCTCTTTTAGTCGTCCCTTATAAATTCAGGTCCAGATTTCAGAGTTTTAAAATCTAATAGGTTTGTTTATTTATATAAATAAATGAATATTTTGACGAACAGTCTGTCTTGAAATTAGCTATGAAATTGCACTGAAATTTTTCATGTAGTTTCAGATACTGGGGACTTGATGGCAAATTGTACAAAAATGAGCCAGAAATCACATGAACAGTTTTCTGTATTAGACAGAGTCAAATGTTTTGTCATTAAAGGCAGATACAGGGTATTGCTGTATTTTCCCATTGTACTGGGAAGTCATGTGACCTAAAGGCGGAGGCCGAGTCATAGGTGAGTTGAATAAGCCGTAAACCAATACAAACCCCACCCAAGCAGGAGACAAACAAAAGAAAAGGAAAAAAACAAATCCTGACAAATAAATGTTTTAATTCTACCATGAAAGCCTCAATGTTATTGTAGACTGATCATGAAATATGAGCAAGTATTTTTCACTGAAATGTTTCTTTTAATACAGTCTTTGTTTAATAAAACTAAAAAACTTAGCTCATTTTTTAAAAATTGTGTTTAAATGGAACCTTTAGACAGATGTACCTACATATTGCTATAATCTCTATTTAAATCTTTGAAGGAATCTTGAAGTTGAAAAGACTTCAGTACCTGCCACAACCTGAACTGCAACAGGCTTTTAAAAAGTCTCTGAACATGAACTGTAGCTTTGGAGAAACATAAATGTTTCTGAAACTAACATGGTAATTTTTCTATGAAAGAAAAAAAAGCATATTTTTATGTTACCTTCCTGCATGTTGGAGTCTAGTTTAAAGATATATGCTGTATACTTTAAAGGTCATTTAGCCTTTTGACAAAAGAAAACAAAAAAAAACAGCCACTATAGGAGCATCATTGACTAAAATATGTTTGATCAGTCTTATAAATGTTCAGGGCTGTCCGTTATATTTTTGCAGTCATGTGGGAGATCATGTATCCCACTGCCTGCAGCCTGCAAACCTTAAAGTCTTTGCTCCTGAGACAAATAGTGAAATCCCAGAAAGCGATTGAGGAGGTGAGCGTATATGATTGTTCATTCTTCATAAAAGACTTATGGAAATACCTTGTGACACCCCTTCATGGTGTGTAGGGCCTGTCACCCCTATTTCCATCTAGATATAGACTCAGTCAATACCAATTTAGGTTTTATCAATAATTCCCTCTTGGCTTAGGATTGCTTCTCGTTAGGGCACTCAATGACAAATCATAGGACTGTGTATAAGTAATGTGCCATTTTAAGGACATTTTATGTCGTTTACTGGTGTCCAGTCACCAAATTCCCTCAGGAGATGTGATTCTGTGACTAGCATTTAATGACAAATATCCCAGATAAGACAAAGGCTTTGCTCTCAGATTAGATGTTTATGGAAACTTTGTGAAAATATATTTTAAGTTATTTATGATGATACTTATCAGGTTAGCTGTCATTCATCTCCACTTAATGTGAAACAGTAGAACCAGTGTTTGGTTAAATAATATTTTTTTTATATTCCTTTATAAAAAAATGATAATAAAAAACTCCACTGTACTCATTTTTATATAGCAGTGAGCTATAGAGCTAAATTTATTCTGCCTTATTTCTGTCCCGATCTTGCAATCATTTCTAATTCAGCATTTCTTTTTCAGTTAAGGTGGATTTTTCCCCCTGTCTGAATGAAATGTCTAAGAATGACACATGCTAGACAGCTAAAATGAAACCACTGCATCCCACCCATTTGCTGAACCTTCAACTTGAGGCTGTGAATTTGATTTGAGGTGAAGATGAACATGTGTATTTGTTTCTGAAGTTTTAACCTACATGCATTACACAACAAAAACCCTGACTTTTGCATCACAGACTAAGGAAACCATCAGACATAAAAGCCAGAGAGTCGACATTGCTGAGCTCATCCCCCTGGAGCCAGTCTGCCAGTCCGACACTGTGAAACCCCTTCATCATTTAGCAAATTATTTTAAAGCCAGCGCACATCTATAGAAGGAAAACTGCTGAATAAAATGGTGGAGACAATGTTATCTGAAATTGAGCTCTGGTTTGGTGCGTGAAACTTCCCACCATCATCAGGTAGAGATGGGATTGACCCAGAGAGATAAATGGAGCTATGCAATTATGTGTCTTTATCAGGTCCAGGCAGACCTGCTGCTAGAGGAAGTCATTTGGGCTGTGTCCTTGTCATCTTCCCATGAATGGCATGTTGGCCAGAAGGCACCGTGCCATTGTGGCCCCGTGGCACTGCGACAGGAAAGGTGCCTTTTTAGGGTAGTTATTCTTTTTATAGAGCTTTAAATCACCGATGCATGCTAGATGAGACAGCTTAATGTCACTGGAGGTTACACTGGTTTCCTTTACATCACTAAGATGCATCACAGCTACTTTAAAGCATGTTGTGCTATATTTTTCCTCCACATGCAAGACATATTTTTTCTCTGACATGATGAAGGGTACATTTCAAAACAGTAATGCATCTCGCTTTTATTATTGCGTGTAAACTGCTGGCATTTATTTGTACACATACTGTATAAACATGGGCATCAGACTGTAGCACCACTGCTTCTTAATGGAGCTTTTGGTCTTCCAAAACTGGTATCGCAGCTGATTAAACCCATTACCACTGGGCATTTGCGAGCAGACACATACACACATGAGGTAACCATCATGTAGGATACAAGTGATGTGATCTGACAGCAAAACACTTAGGAATTGCAGGAATATTCAGGCCAGTGAGCTGCCCCGGTTGTCAGCAGGGCAGCGGCAGTGGCAACAGCATGCTTCTTCTACATGTTAAGAGACTCTCCTGGAAATGCTGCACTGTCCCTGAGCAAAGCAGGTTAAGTTGTGCCCATCATAGAAATGACCGGCACACATATGCACACTTCCACCAAGATTAAATCAATGATGTATAAAAACAGCAGGCATGTGGACAAGAAGCTGCAGTATAGCCTGATTTTACTCATGGTTTCAGTGTCAGTGTTTCAGCACATTTTATCTGTGAGATCTGACTCACGCTGCACCGCTTACAGCAGTGAATCACACTTTTTATGTGCTTCTAATCTGCTTGGCTCCAGGCGTCTCCTTCCTGGTTCAAATTTGACTTATATGAACCTGTAAAGTTGATGTGCTATGTTTTTGTGTCTGATGCATTTCAGAGTTTGCGCTTCGAAAATATAGTTACTGTGTGAAAATAAAAATAATTTTGGAGGAACAAAGAGAAAAAAATAAAGACGTATTTAGACCAAACACATTTCCCATCAAATGTCACAAACCACATGGGTTTTATGTTCTGCAAAGTAGCACTTCTCAAGTTACCAACAGATTTGAAAAAAGAAAACAAAACCATTGTATTGGATAGATAAGCTGTGTAATAACCCTGCTTTATCCCTGAGTATCAAATAAGTGCATAGACGCCACTGAGCATGATTAGACAGTGAGCAGCCACTCTTTTTCATAACTCATTTGAGGGCCTCTTTCCACTCCAGCTTGTCTTTGAGATAATGTCCTATTTAATTAGAAATTTGAGATATCGCATTGTTTTTTAATGAGAGAAACACTTTAGCAGAGCATATGAGGCATCAGAGAATCACGCACCAGAAGGATAACGGCTGCTTGCGAGGGCTTGAGGGAATCGACGAGGTGCATTTGCACTCAACTGCTCTTCATTTCTTATTCTCAAAATGCTTCCCTCCAATATACCTTAACATGGACAAAGGGAGCACTTTAGGTGCATTTTCACAACAAATGTGAATGTGGAAACTCTGAATTTACAGTCATTACTTCACTTATTTTAATATCCCACTTATTATAAAACATTCTTTTGTCCAAACTTCACAGACATACACATGCATGCTATAAAATTTAATTTCTACTTCTTTTGTTCTTGACTTCTGAGCTTGTCTTCAGTGTTAAAATGAAATGCAAATGTATGTGTTTGCTTGGGGAGAGCATGTGAGGAGAGCAGTGAGCCATGAAAGCTAGTGCTACATTTCCAGCAGGCCGCTAATTCCTTTACCAGCTCAGTCACACAATGAGAGGTTGACCTTTTACTGTGTCATTGTCATGAATTGTGAAGATTTTAAAAAATATGGCTCTATGAGACAAGGGTCTACTTGAGTAATTTTTCTTTTTCTTATGTGTCCAGCTCCTTGTGGAGTCCCTGAAACAGACCTCTGGGAGCTCAGGTTTTATCAGAATAAAAGGTTGGAAAATGCACCTCAGACTGCCAATCCATCTCAGTTAACAAGGCCAATTAATGACTTGTCAGCTGGCAAAGGTTAATGTATGATGTATCAGTGGAGCAAAGGGTAATTTACAATGGATGTATCTTGGTGAGAGAATTACATACTCAGATTTCGTATTCAATTAGCAGCACCAACTAAGAGAAAATTGTTCATTAAAGTTTTGAGATGAGTTATCGCGTGATTCCGGGATAATCCCGCAAGATTTGGACACCGACAACAGGACACAGACAACAAAACATAACAAAACCTGGCGATCACCAGCTATTTCAGATACTTTAGTTCAATTCTCCTCTCTAGTACGTTGTGGGACACTTGTTGAGACAATCAGAGAACTTCAGTGTGGGGAGAAAAGCATGTTTTTAGGGCGAACTTACACGGGAGCAGTTGCCCAATACTTACAAGGCCTTGTGTTAAGAGAGCGACAAACATGAATGTTTTTACTTTTTGAAGGCTACACTTCCACATATTATATCATGTTATTCATTGCACTCCAACATAATCTCAAGCATATTAATCTGCAGTTAATAAAGGCAAACCATTGCAATGTTTGCCTTTTTCATTATATACTGCTATGTTGACCTTTTGCTGCTTCTACAACAATACTTTTACCTGTTAATAAAGGAGAAAGAGAGCTGACTTGCATTTCAACTACAGTTAATATGTTACATCAAACAGGCTGCAAGATGTGACATATTGATGCTGTTTCTATAATGGTAAGAAGTCTGTCAGCATGTCGGAACGCTTGCTGCTAATAGGGGGTGTGCGATCATCAACATAGCACCCCGCTGGCTCTGAAACGTCAATGACAGCATTGTGACTTGAATAAGAAATGTCCCTGTGAGGAGCGTGGCTTGAGCCATCAAACTGTGATCACTTGTAGTTGCAGGCAGCGGATAGATAATGCGGGGCAGCGGCCCCTGACAAGGTGCTGACAAATACCCGGCTCCGCTCCACACCGCTTCCCTGTGATTTGTCACCTCGCTGACATCACTGTGTCACTGCTCAGCCGGGGAAAGAAATATGATGAAAAATGATTGGCGTATGTCCTGGAAAAAGAAACAGCATGGAATTTGGAGCAATTACTGAAAACAGATTACAAGTGAATTCTGAAAATGTCTGTAGATGAATCCGCTCAATTGCTAATTATGTTGTCTTTGTAATTTCCCCCCAATTCATTGCATCTAAAAACCCTGGACAAACAGATGGACAATGACAGAGACGTTTAACCTGATGATTGCCGTACTTTTTTTCCACCTTTTTTGCCTGTTTATAGCTTCATCTTTTTTTTCTACTCATCAAATGTACAGCTGAACAACATTAAACTTGGTGTGCACTTCTGGAAAATCAGGTAAGTGTAGTAAAGCCATAAGGACAAGGGTGGTCTTGAAGATCACACTCTTAATTAATGGAGCTAACCTGTGACAGTGACACATGTGCTTTCTATAGGTTAACTCTTCTTTCTACCCTTTTTATCCTGATCAGTGTTGCAAGGGCCTGAGAAAAACACTACGCACACACACTAACAGTATACAACCTTCAATAAACCTATTATGCAAGTCCTCTGTGTGTGAGTGGAAACTGGAATATTTGTTGAATGCTTTTAGAAGACGATGATGTAGACTCCTCACAGAAAAGTAACAGCACCTTTGAAATAAAAACCCAAACAGCTGAACAGGGCTGCTGGGCACCTGCAAGGACTGCCCCCTTCAAACTGAGTGCATGAGTCTTTTTTTCATGCAAATAACATCTACCAATTATTCAACCTGGAGTGGGTTTCAGAGGAACTGTATTTGATAAAAATAAAAGCAATTAATAAAATATTGTGATAGTGTATTTTAGACCAAACTGATGTTCTTATTTGTAGTTTTTGCAATTTTTCCACCCTTAGAGAGTGATGATATTCCTTAAACCCAACTAGAAAGTGAGGAAAATATTATTTTTATGTTATAACTGCGCTTCGGTAACGACTTTCCTATTACCTGCATTACACATTTAAATATGGGAATTAAAATCTATGCTTTTTGTTGGTAAGATGACGATGATACACTGACATCAAAAAAAAAAAAAGCAAAAATTATGATTTTATGTCTGCTGCGTTTGGGGAAGATATCACACTCAGTTTATCAGGGTTTAAACATGATTCCAAACAGTCTCATGACAAATTGTGAATTAGCCATGAAAAGATATTGATGTCAATGCTCATGTATATTAGTTGTCTATTGTATTTCTTCAGTTTGTTTGGATGTGTAACACTAATTTCTTTTTCTTTTTTACCTACCTTACTTTTTAGTATCTGAACTTCAGCTTTAATTTGGTGCTTCGGAGCATCAACTGATAGAGAAATGACGAAAGTGTGTGTCCATGTTTTTTTTAAAAAAAGGTGCATGAGCACTTGGTCTGCAACTTTTTCTGTTTTTAGTTTTCATATCACTTATCTTGTCTAAATCTTTGTAAGAATGCAAACATGCATATTCAAGAAAATATTGATTAGTCCTTTTGAGGCTTTGTTCTCTTATTTAACCTCGGTGCTGACCTAACTAGCCCGAGAGTGCTCCTCGCCTCAGTAAGGTCCTTCTCCACTCACTCACACCGCCGGCTCAGTTAAGATTAGATTTGAATTTATGAAGATTGCCTCACCTGGTGCACCACTGTAATCTATGCTGGTGTAGTAATTCACGTTTAGACTCTCATTTCCAATGCAGTTAAGAAGACCCGTATTTCACCATGACAATGTAATCACAGGTCCACATTAAAAAGTCATTATTGTTTAAAATCGTAGGCTGGACTGAGAAAACACTGAGCAGTCTTTCCCATTCACATGGATGTTTACCCAAGAACAGAGGGCTCTGTGATTTAAACGCACACTTACAACCTTATTGATTACTCGGAGGCTTGAATGCACACCACAGGGTAATATCACTGTCTACTGAATCCACTTGCTCCTTTTCTGCTGATTAGCAGGTAATCTCAGTAACAAGCTCTGATCCCTGCAGATTAGCAAGAGGATAACTACACAACATGTTTATTCTGATAGCTGGAGCATGCTATAATCCATCTTTGTTTCCCTGCCCAGCAGTATTAGATGTGAAGTTTCATGTATTTTTCTCCATTTAGCGTTATAATACCCAGATTTGCTCAATGTCTCAAGTCAGATTATGAGGTGTTCGAAATAATGGATCCAATTAATTGTATACACCCTAAAAAGCCAGACAGCCTGCTTGTTAAAGGATGTTTTTGATTTTTGCTCTTGCTTATTAGTGCTTTGTATTTTCAAGGAACTCTCAGAAGATTGTGCTTTTTTTCGCTTACTTAGATTTTGAGGACTTGAGCTTTTCATTTGGATTTCCTTGCATGAGCAGGGGGTAATTTCTTACCATTAAGCCATGATAACTCCCAAGTCACAGTGTTGTACAGTTGATGGCTAAGCGCATAAGACCCTCGAGGCCCTTGTTCATGACTCTCCTTCAGAATAGAATTAAATTAAACAAGAAAGAAGCAAAGCTGAATATCATCTTTCATGCTTGGGGATCAGGTCTAAATCATTTAAACCAAACTATTGTCATTGGTGACAAACCATGTACATTCTGTTTTAGTAAACAAGAAAGAAGCTACACGTTTTAGCATCCAAGGAAATTCAATGAGTTCAGTGGCTGTAGATGGCCATGCCTCTCTCTGACCGTATAAGGATGCATTCATTAACAAACTATTATTGGCCTCCCTCTACATTCAGACTTTAATCAGCATGATTTCAGTCAGGATCAATATCTTCTTTTCACCACTCACACCTCTCACTTTTTTTTAACCAATCAATACAAATGGTGATTTGTCGTTCTGCTACCAAACACTAAAGCTATCTTCATTGAGCTTCATTTCACTTGCTGTAATTTTTTTATATCACAAGGAGATTTGAAACCACATTTGAGATGAAAACTAAAACATTCCAGCTCAAAAGCATCTATTTGAAAGAAAAAAACTCTTATAAAGGTCAACCCTAATTGAAATAGCTTTCACTGCTCCTTGAACCAATTGAATTAATTTAAATGAGAAACTCCACATTCAGTGTTAGAGATCTATAATTAAAATGCTAAAAGGGCCATGCAGCTTGTGTGAAATGCAGATCCAAGCCCAAATCAATGGGGACTGCAGAGACTTTGTTAGTGCTGAAGCTTTGTTTTCCTCTAGATTTATGATCTTTGAGGGGAGTTGGCAGGAGTCTGTGTGATTACTGCTTACACGCAGATTTATACCTTGCTTTTAATTATCTGAGGGGGTCTGCAGCTTGCCAGTGCCAACACATCCCGTCTTTTAGGACCATGTGGGAGAAATGGATCCCTCTGTGGTTTCCACCCCACCTA
Source organism: Craterocephalus amniculus (assembly GCA_036024015.1). Lineage (NCBI taxonomy): Eukaryota > Metazoa > Chordata > Actinopteri > Atheriniformes > Atherinidae > Craterocephalus > Craterocephalus amniculus. The sequence goes on from JAVQJG010022315.1 coordinate 29,934, forward strand.
TAGTCTCTCTGTCTGTGGAACAGGACTGGTTCAGAGACCCTGTAACTGGCAGAATCCCTCTCCTCCCCAGAGCAAAACAGACGGATATCTCTGACATTCATACCCAGAGTGGGATCTGAAAGAGGGCTTTGAGGAAATATGAAACTGCTGTCCACTGAATATGTAACTCTTAACTAACACTCCCCATTAGCTTGTAAATAACAAAGATGCAAGAGTGATATAAATCATTTCCATAAAATCTTCTTCAGCTACTCTCTACTTTATTCTTTTTATGGAGTCATCTACTGTGAAATTACAAAAGGCAAGTCTCACTTAAGCAACGAGCTATTGATTTTCCCTAGTCATTAAGTATTCAGTTTTAATACATGGTCTATAGGATTGAGGAATTCATTATCACCTTTACATTGCTTTTAATCCTGAAAGTTAATTGGATAAGAATGCAACAAGTGACATGTTTGGTCATTTCAACCACCATTCCCATGATTTGGTGCAACATTTTCCAGCAATCTAAGTGTAACATATTGTTTATTGCATTTAAAAAGTACAGGGGCCAATAAAGCTTTGTTAGCAAGATTTGTTTTTTAATTGAGAAAAATCTATAGACTTACACCGATCAGCGATCTCTTTTAGAAATACACTTTCACCATAGATGTGAAAAATGAGTTTTAAGTCCTTTAAATAAATCAGAGCTGCTTTAACTCAGTGATTTATTGTGACTTATGTTTTCTTCTGCCAAGGTCATATTATCCATGCATTTTTTGTAGTGTTTTAACATCATGGTCCCAAATGCACAACATCAGGTTCTAATATGATAGCTTGAAGAGGAATTAAAGCCTTAATAAAAAGCAATGGGTGCTAACAACTACCAATTTAAATTTCCACTTTCTCACAGGAATGGAAACTCCCCTAAAATTTTGGTCAATCCAAAATAATGCAGTAAGTGTATTAAAGTTATATTGGTCTGCAGCACGAAACGTTGCTTGGAGAAAGGCATATAGCGTACTATAGATGGCATATTCGTTCAGCAATGTTCTTACACAATTGCATCCAGATCTGCAATACATTAACACCTCATTTTGTGATTCTGGAAACTTCTGATTCTATTTACCTGGTTCCTTAGGGAGGAGGATCTATGAGCACCCATTCAACATGTTTTCCACTCTCCTTTCATTTTTAAGTTGCTTTACCTGTAAATCGCTTGGGTTTGGCATCAGAAACACAAGATTTAATATCTTTATATTTAGATATTACAAAGTAAAAATGAGTAAGGTTTACACATTTTAGTATGAAGTATTTGTATGGTTATCTCACATGGAAGCTGTCCTGTATGAATCATCAGCCTATCCCTCAAAGCAGACATTTTCAGGCCAAATCAGGGCAATGTTTGGTAATTGCAGCTCCGTTACGACACTGGTGTTGTGTAAACCAGAAGTGGACCAGTGGACCAGTTTCCAGCCTGATTATGGCAGGTGGTCCATTTTGTCCAAGTTTTTGGTCTGGACATGGAGAACAGCAACTATTCCATATAGGCCAGGAATGGTCCTATATGGGAAGCCGTCCTTATACCAGCTTCCTTGTGTGGCCACATGCGGTGGTCATGTGGCTGAGTTGTGTGAGTCAGTCATATCAAGTCAACACTGTAAGTCAAGATCAAGGTTAAACATTTTTTGCACCCTGACACAGATGTGTAGTTTTTCCCAATTTTTAAGCAAGGTCTATGACATTAGCTATTAATTCTCTTTGTTTTATTTAGAAAAAAAATTCTAAGTGGGAATATTTTTGTCTGAAGATAATAATTCTAATAATTGTAATTATTTCTTATATCCGTCCTTATGATGTTCCTTTGTGGAAGACTGCCTGTTAAAATTTCATATCTGATGGCTCCCTCCCTATTAACCCTCCTGTTGTCTCAAAGACTGTGGCTCCTCTTTCAATTAATGATGCAAGATCGGTGACAGTGTGGAGCATTAAAGAGCTGGTGTTGAGGAAATGCAGCAAACAATGGGATCCATTTGGTTCCATTATGCACAATCAAAGTATATTTGGAAATGCAAAAGATCTTTTTTTTTAATCATAAAATCATTTAACTTCAAAATTTCAAAAAAAGTAAAAAATTGTATTTGATTGAAGACAAAAAAAAGGTTTTCCTCCTGTTAAAATCTATACAGCCCATCTTATCACTTCTGAGAATATTTAGCTGACTGCGACTGAGAAGACCCGGAGATACGCAGGTGTCTTGCATCATGATGCCTGTAGCTATTATGTGAGCAGGTGAGGCATCCCAGAGGCTGTTCCTACAATGCCTGCTCCATATGGGGTTAGTAATGTAATTAGTGAACATGTGGTGGTCTGATTAGAGAAAAGGAACCACTGAAACCCTTACAGAGTTGTGACTGTGAGGAAAATCAAACAGGAGCTTTATCTTGTCTGATAGTTGTCGAAACGATGGTCTTTGGCTCATGTTGACCTCATTTGCTCTACGATAGGTTAGGTTTGCAAAGGGTTTGCAATGAGGGCACTGGGCATTGGTGGTGGCTGATGGTGTCACATTGATAGATTAGTTCTCTCATTGCTTGCTCCAGTGATTAGGTCAGCAGCCCACGAGACGGCAACACTGTGAAACGCTGATGCTAGACTTACTTACTGATTATAAGCCACTGCATCACTGCCGAGCAGACGTAGACTGATCAAGCTGCAGGACAGAGACTTCACAGAACCAGGGTGTGACTCAGTCTGTTTGAAAGATCTGAAAATGATATCTCCTCTGTGTTCAAAGCTCATGTCCTTTAAACGCATGCACAGCCTCTCTCTCTCTGTCTGAACAGTAAGTGAAAAAGTGCAGAGTGGCAGCGACAGCACACATTAGGCTCCTCAGCCCTCACAGTGCCATCCTTTCTCACAATAATGCTACTCCCCTCATCTCAGCAGCCCACTTTCATTTGTTCAGCTGTGAATTCCCTGGCTGTTTAACTGAAGGATTGACTGTGGTGCTTGTCAAGCTTTTATCTTTTGCCCTGACTCATTTTCATTTCCACTATGAAAGGGAGGACAGCGCAGCATCCTGCACCATTATTTTGTCTGAGACAGGACAAAGCTGCTGCAGAATCCCAAGATGTATCGTCTTCTGTGAGTCATATCATTGTTTATGAAAGCCATTGCGACATCACTGTACTAAGAGAGATGATTACCCAAGAATTTTATGGGTCATTACAGTGAAAAGCTATGGAGCTGGTGACCACAGAGTAATGGCATCCATCTACCCCACACCACTGGATTTAACAATACATAAGTGTGATAAGTGTGAGAAAGAAAAAAAAGTTAAGACACTTTTCTCCCTCAGTGTAGGGTATGATGGGCATTTCCGCTTTTGCTTTTTCCAGCACGCTCCTAATGAGAAAATCTGTAGGATTCTCAGAAATGTTCAGTTGCTTTATCTCATTAAAGGCTTTTACTTCCACCAGCAAAATCCATAGTTTATGAGCAGTTCATTGCCCAAATTGATGCAATCCCAGGCTACAATCTCTCAATAAAAATGTTCTTTTTTTGTTGTTGTTTTCACAGTGTGAAAATGATCATAACATGAAATGCAGATCAGAATTTCTTTTTTTATCGACATAATCATAAGATGTTTTTTTTTCTCCGCATATTCAAAATTTCCATATTAATGCGCAAACACAACAGTCACATTGGTGCAACATTCCCATCTGGAAAACAAAAGGATGTCAGAAGGAACTCCTGCAGTAGTAAAAAAGCCTCAACAATGTGAAGCTCCAGCAGTGCAGCACCATAAAGATAAAGGACAGGTGTTTTCTGTGCTCCCCAGCCATGTGTAAACCCACACACACAAGCACACACTTATTTGGATGGATGCCTTTTATAGCTAACATCACAGAGAAATACACTTCTATTTCACTTGATTGTTGTTGCCTGCTGGGCAGTTATTATGCTATTGTCATTGTTACATTGGTGGAACTAATAGATCTGATAGTAGCATGTTTGCCAAGTCCCATACATTTGAATACAATGCCAGAATACATAGGTTTATGTGGCCTAGAGTAAGATGTAAAAAAAAAATCATGAATTATGACAAATAACAAGGTTTAACTAAATGAGCTGAAATAAATGATTGTTTTTATGCTGCACAGATCTGTGAAGCAACATTTATTGAAAAATCCCAGCTGAATGGATGTAAAGGCCATCACCTGTGTTTAAAAGAAGACTTGTCTGCCCTCTTCAGGCCTGGAAAATAATGTAAAGATTTGATGATGACTGTGAAATGAACTTGATCAGATTCAGCAGCGTTCTCTGAATGTCAGAAAATCCAATTAACCCAACAGGTGGGGCAGGTGCACCATTGTGACGATCACAGCAGGTGTACCTTTCTGCCCTTGTCGTCCTTCCTCTGCGGGCCTAAAGGAGGATCTCCACCTCAACTCACCACGTTACTTATTTGCGATTAGATTTGTTTTGTTAGCCTCGTTTCTCCCCACAAGCATCTGTAGCTGCTGCTGCAGCCAACCGCTTCCTCAGAAAGAAAACATAAAAAAATTATAGAATAAATCTGGCTCTTTGTGTCTTTGTATGTGTGTAAGGCTATGCATCTACAATTTGTAACAATTTCCATCCAGAAGCCGGGATTCTCTGGGGACACCCGAGAAATTACACCTTGCTCTCATATCATTTCATCCTCCCAGAGCCTGTTGAGCTGCCCACTTCCCCGCTAGCTCCCCCCTTCAGCTCCTGACACACTTAATTCACCGCTATATGCCACCAAAATGTTACAGTGTCCCAGTTTTTGAAAAGCCATTTCATTTTTCACTCTTGTCTGAGACTTGCAGTAATGGGCTCCTGTCACTCCGCATGGATTCATCAGTAGCACACATTCAGTCCAAAATTTGCTGGCCTTCTGTGACCTCAGACAGTGGATGCAATTATGTGAGGCCTAATGCCCGACTGAACTGCCCCGGCAGACTGCTTTTAGCCATGGTACTCTCCATGTACCCTGCAAAGTTAACCCTTTTCACTCCCTTCAAGATTTGTTTTAAAAATGACATCACTCTAAGCCAGAAGATAGATCTTATTTTCTTTTTTTTAAGGTTGTCAGTTCAGAAAACCTCCAGTTAAAACAGATTTGCTCAGCAATACTGAGAAGAATAAATCAAACACTATCCATGTATTGCAATATACAGTATTGATGTGTGAGCAGGAAGTGGCTGGAAAGACAAATGTTTGGCTTTTGTAAACCACAGGATGCCTCAGAGATGATTCCCTCAGCATCTTCCGACAATAACATTAATCAAGTGACGGACAGGAAATGTGTACTATGTATTCCCTAGTCTGGAAACCTGTGGAAAAGGGAGAGAAGTGCTTAATTGTCTCTCTTTTGGAATCTGGTGAAGAAGGTTTGCCTTTATTGGATCATATTCTTCTTTCTGTCTCCCAGCAAAACCATTGAAATCATCAGGTTTCTTTTTCTGTTTGTTTAGTTTTTTGGCTGTTTTATCAGTGACTCAATAAACCAACATGTCAGCTGCTCAGTCACCAATTGCTGATCTCCAGTTTTAACAGATACCTATAGAAATGTTCTGGTACAGACTCCCTCATGAAGCAAAACCGTGACCTTTCTCAAACATTCAAAGTAACCTGGTTTGCAAACAACCTAGCTGCTCAATGGTTTGAATTGGTTTGGGCCTCCATGTTTTCTCTGTGCATGTGATGATTCTTTTTCCTTTAACAGTGTGTTGTAAAATACAGCTTTAATTTTCTGTGATTTACTATCATTTTACTTGACTTGGTTTATAGAGTTTCCATTAGGTAGTAGCCTCTGGTATTAGGCACCTATTTGGCTGAGGCCGTTGGTTAACCAGGGAGTGACATGACTGGATGACATCAGCAGCAACCATGTAGTTTTATTATTTCTATGATCAGTGATTGGTTAAACTCCCATCCAGTCTTCTCTAGCTCTCCTTTTACCTTGAGTCATGACTGAGTAGTAAGTAGCAGCAACGGCCCAATGTCCTCCATTTTTGTGTGCCAGGACCTCATGGTCTGCCTCGCTGTAACGACTCCAACCACACTGAGACCTAATCATAATGGAAAACAGCCTAAACTGAGTCAAACTGAGTGGGGTGGAGTTGTGCAGTAGTGGACTTACAGACTTGTTACAGGGGCGTGAGTTATTGCTCCTTTAGTTTTTTCAGACATATTGCTTGCATGAGCTTTTGGAAACATCAGGAAATGGTTTGCATCAACACAGTTACAAAGCTCCAACAGTTAGATCCACATAGCCAGTGTTTATTCTGAGCTCGCAACTTCTTATAGTACAGTCAACTGAGTAAATTTCCTGTTCTTCTGTTGATGTTGTTTGCTACATGAATGTACTCCCCTCATTATTTTAGGACAGCAAGGTTCTGAAACATGTAACAGAAAGCAGCATATGGTTGGGCTTCATCTGGTAATAAAATCAATATTGCAAGATAATTATCATGGATTTTTTTTTTACAGTATGTCCACTGCACTTCTCCTGGAGGGGAGGCTGTCAAGCATTTGATGAATTTTGCTTTTTATTAGTTGACAATAAAACATATCTTATATGTAAGACAATAGCCCAGCTTTATTGTCAAGGGAACCTGCAATAAAAAAATAAGTGCATCAGCAGCTGCATACTAAGGTAATTTGCAATATAATGCATATTATAGCATGCAGTCATGGTGTGTAATGCCATGTAGCTTTGTGTGAAAGATGTATCTAGTGGCTGCTGATCTACAGTATTTATTTTCAAAGAAGAGATTTTATACACTGTATATATAATACATGAAGATATATCTCCTTGAACATTCGGGAGTCAAGCAAAATATGTCACAAAACTTTTCCACCAGCCTAAACAGTGGCTATTTACTTTTCTCCTGCCATAAAATAAAAAGTCCATACAAAAAATAATAATCCTAATTCTCATTCTTGGTGACAGCATGTGTCCAAAAGAAAGCCATAAAAAACCTGTGAACTACATTGCAGTTGTGAACATTTATCTTAATATTTATAGCAGGTACAAATCCACTGTCCATGATCTCCAGCCAGCCATGTTTTCTCCCAGCTCAGCTACCTAACGGAGTAATTCTTGGTCATGTACAAGACCATTCAAAGTGCTTTACATAAAACACTAACAGTACCGAGGTGTGCAGGTGTCATTTAAAATAAAAACCATGAGAAAGGGGAAAAGAACGAATATTAGAATAAAAACATGTTCAAGTTTAAACATTCGAGCTTAAAAGAAACAGTGGACGTTCAGATTTTTCAAATGCAGCAGAAAACAGGAGGGTCTTAAAGATGAAGGATTTAAACAAACTGAGTGTTTCAGCTGATCTGAGGCTGTCTGGGAGTTTGTTTCAGACATGTGGGGCATAGACTCTGAATGCTGCTTTCCCATGTCTGGTTCTGACACGGGGAACTGATAAAAGACCAGATCCAGATGATCTGGTTCATACTGCGTCAATAGGTCACTGATGTATTTTGGTCCCAAACCATTCAGAGCTTTATAGACCAGAAACAGAACGTTAAAATCTATGATGGACAGGGAGTCAGTGTAAAGAGCTCAGAGCCGGACTAACGTGATTCACTTTCTTGGTCTTAGTAAAGACTCAAGCAGCAGAGTTCTGAATAAGTCGCAGTTGTCTGATTGATTCTTGGTAGAAAAGATGCTGTTACAATAATCAAGCCGATTACTGATGAAAGCATGGATTTGTTTTTCCAGTTCCTGCTGAAACAACACATCCTTTAACCTTAATGTGTTCATAAGGTGACAGTAGGCTTTCAGAATTTAGGGCTGAATCAATCACTAAACATATTTCTGACCTGGTTGGTGGTTTTAGGTGCATAGAAAGACAATCACCTCAGATTTTTTTCTACTGAAGAAAGTTTAGGCACATCCAGTCATTAATCTCCTTATAGAAGAGCCTGTGCTGGACCTTGGTCTCCTGGTGACAGGATCAGCCCAGCAGGCTGGTCTCTGACGGCCTCTTTGGAGCCTGTCAGAATGAGCCATGGCTGAGCAGGTGGGATTGTCCCACCACAAACATGTATGCATCAGGAAGCTGTAAATCTTCTTCTGCCATCCATTTGTTTACGCCTCCTGTTTCCTGCCAAACAAACTACTAGATTTCCCATGAGGCCCCGACCCCCACACAACGTGCTCAGTGGACATGCTTTACGGGCCTCAACTCCACATGAAAACAGTTAAAACCCCATTTTTAAAAAGGTGCGTTTGTGTGTAGAGCAGCACAAGGATTAGATTCAGCTCAATTATCAGTACAAAACGGGAGCGTGTGCCATAAATCGGCATCCCGATCACTCCTGTCGTTCCCTTTAGAATAAACGTCCTGATTCATTTCACTGACAAGCAATTACGCTCAGATTTTATTTTAATCCATCTCCTTATTTGTGTGTTAAAATCTCCTCGACAGGGCCAGAGAGCAGATGAGTGGGAGTTACTGGAGTGAAAAAGAACATTTTTCAATCCAACACCACAATGCTGATGAAAGTCATAGCTGACTTCCAATCTATATCCAATAAATGTGATTAATTTTTGACTCTCTTTCAAGAATCAAATTGTGTTTCCGTTTAAGTTGCTTCCGTGCATGTGTGGTCCTCCTCATTTTGCATTTTGATTTTCCAAAAGCTCTTTGTATACAGAAAGTTCCCTCTAAGATATCCTTTTTTTGAATTAAACATTGTTAAATGTGTCAAATCCACAATCCCTGTTGGATTCTGTTAATTAGATTAACTAAACATTACAACAAGAGTCCCCTTTTATAATATTACAGTTGTGTAATTGGGGCCAGATCCGTTCTAAACCTTGTTAGAGTGAGTCTGTGTGCACGTGTGCACCTAATACTTGAGTTTTATGTCTCTCTGCCAGAATGTTTTATTAACATGGAACCACACAGACGAGTTGACATATTTCACCAGTGAAGGACGTGACCCTGGTTGTTTATTTCCCATGATGAAATTGTCTAAAGGTTGATGACTCTGTAAATAAACAGTTCACAGAGCAGCAGTTCCTGGCAGCAGGTGACCAGTGCAATTATTATTGTCTCATCATCACAGGACAAATTTAGCAATTTAGGTGTAAGACTCTTTTTTATGCTCTTTTTCTATACTTTTTTATACTTTAGTTAGCTTTAAAAAAAAAAAAAGGAAAAATATCTAGGTTTCTTTTGATATCAGTTTTGCCTAAATATTCAGTGCTGACACGAAACTACAAGACTGTTAAATTATGTACGATCTCCATGGAATAAAAGGAAAAGATTGTCAGAATCTCACAAACTCAATTATACTCCATAAGCCAACCTGCTTATGGCCAATTCAATCAATTAATGGGTGTCATGTGGTCGTCTGTTAGTACCAGAACAGCTGAAAACCACACAGAAACCGGAAATCTGGCTGCACCAGCTTTCATTAGTGATTTTCTTCTTGTTCCTCAATATATTCAGAAAATCAATTTTTATGATGACCCAATCATTTCAGTATTACCATCTGAAAATGTATTCATTAGTTAATCTAATGATGGGTTCAAGAGTGCAGTAGTGTGACAGGATTTATGTCATGTTTTTCTTGAGTTACCAGTACTTCCTGTGCAGCAGGCACATTGTACCGTCTTAATTAAGCACTTCATGTTCTGTAACTCAACATGAGACATAGTTTTCTACAGCAGCCGACTTACCATGCTTTGTCAACAGAATTTACTGCCTATAGATTCCCTGTATGGCAAATCTATAAAGTCGTCCGTCCTCACCCCTGTGCAGCTGTTAGAAACTGTGTTGCGGAGAGAGAAATTAAAGGGTCCAGAAAACAGGGATCTATAAACATATTATATCCTGTTGTAAATGGAAATGTCATCAACAGAAATCTCACAGCTCTACTGAGTGATGAGCCAATTTCCCTGACTCTCTAAACCACTCGCATGTAAAATGACCGGAAATTCCCAGGATTGAGTGCAGCGGTAGCAGTGAGTCACGCCACCACAAACAAAACGACCAAATTTTCCAACCAATTAAATTTAAATGCTTCCTTTCTCAGTTTTGATAGAACTACAATAAAAAGGTGTTTGAAAATAAAGTGGAAAGCTTCTCTTGGAGGACGAATAATGTCACAAACATTTACTGTGTGTGGACACTCCCTACTGGTCACCGGGCTCCAGTGGCTCTCCATAATAACCCCCCCCCCCCTACAATTGAGTTATCATAAAGTGAGCTGCGTGTCTCTAAAGCCCGGATCTGTGGTTGAGTGACTGTGACGCCGACCATAACTTCTTGTGAGGCAGCAGTATCAGGTAGCGTCATGGTCGTCTCTGTGTGTCAGTTAGTGCTAGGACGCTTCATTTTATCACAGGTGTAAGACTGGAAGATGCTTGTGTCAGTTCCAAATGTTACTCAGAGAACAGCGGGGGCAGAGCTGGTGTGCAAGGGTCATAAAGTTAAACATCAAATGTTCACATAAATATTTCAGATTTGCTGACTGAAATAAGGAAAGGAATACTGGGCAAAATTAGAATATACTATAAATAAACAAACCTCAAAATCCCTGAAAGGGCTGCAAGCAGAAGGTTTTCTTTTTTCCCTAAATAAACACAGACTTCTAAAGCGCACTGCATGCAAAACCCAATTGATCAAACCAGTGGGGTTGATCAATATTTATTTGAAATATTTGTATAACCAGATACCAGATTCCTAACTTTGCTTTGAATCTCTATCATTTTCTTCTTGTAAAAGTGTGAACTATACAGAATGTGTCATGTTTAATGAAGAGGATTTTGAAAATCAGATCATTTGTTTTTGATTCAGCCATTCACACTGACCAAATTCTGTCATGTTTGAAATTTTGCATGTTAAATCATCTTATTTGAAATATTAAAAATGTCCCTGAAAGGGAGACGAAACACATGATATACAAACACACCGCTGAAATGAGAGAGTTATATTTTATCATAGGGTTGCTTTAATGGTAACTCTAAATCAGGATGTACTGTCCTCCTAATCAGGGGCCATGGTGATGCAAGCTTCATGCATGTTAACATGCTTACAACAGAACCTCTTTCATGATAGGTTTATGAGGTGTAAAGTTGACCAATTTATCCTGTCAGTCTAAAATATTTAGAAATAGCTCAGGCTAATGGAGTTCCAGCTGTTTTGCTGATATTTTGCAGATCACCAAATTGTGTGACTGATTAAAATGTGGTTCAAATATATCATCTGAATGAAGGGCAATAGTGTTTACAAAATCTTCCAAAAAGACAATAAAATATTATTTACTCAAGAAAAGCTTAAAAAAAAGAATAAAGAAAAAGAAAAACAACCTGAAGATTACACTTCAGTACAATTCATGTGACCAAAGACCTCACTGCTGTGGTTGGTTGTACCTATCCATGCTTTTAACTTATTTTAAAGTTTCCTTGACAGTTTCCTTTTATAATAAAATACAAGTTAAAAGGAAAATGGCCGCATGAACAATGATGAGCACAAACAGAGCCAGTGATTATGCAGGTGTCTTGTTGACCCCTGAGCTTTATTGACAGGTGGCACGTAGTCTATTTTTAATTTCACACAGACATTAACCCAGTAACCCATTGTGACCTGTTTCACAATTAGAAAAAAACCCTTCAATAGGGTTGGTACCAGTTGGCATGGTAACCTCATGTTTCTTGATTTTTCCCTTGTCTCCTCCCATTGAACTACAGAGTGCTAAGCATGACTCTGAGATGCAACAAAGGCATCAAATGTGGATGTGACAGCATTAACTGTAAGATCATGCAGACTAAAAGAGAACCGATAAAAAAGGTGGCTGATATTCATAAAACCCTTGTTAAAATAAGTAATCTGCAGCTGCTCCTTACTGGACTTTTTTTGTTGTTGTTATATTTAACTTTTACTGTCTCTGATACTCTCTTTCATATTGTTTTGAGTTCTTGTTTGATATCATCTATGTGCTCCTTCCTACTGTGCAGTATGCTATTGCAACAATGCAATTTCCCTACTGAGGTACAAGAAAAGGTTTCTTATTCTTTTTCTTATTCTTATAATCTCATGCTCTGAAATCATGCCTCAAATACAGTCTGCTTAAGAGTGAGACAAAATTGGAAATTGAATGGCTTTTTTGTCTTTTCATGTAACAGTATAATCTGTGGATCTGTGAGTTTCAGCAGACAGAACAAGCGGAAGTCAGTGACAATTTTAAACACCCAGCAGTCACATCTGATTCACTGTCACATAGGTCAAATTAATGAAGTGAGAAAACCATTCTGTTTTTCTGGCACCGCTGTTTTCTCTTTATTTTCCTCCCACAGAAAACAAACCTCTTTATTTTTGCTGGCAGATGGTGACGCACTATCAGAAAGAGGAAGGAGGGAGGGCCCTGAGACACGTCAGCATTTACATATCCAGTGAGTTCTTTCAGATAATTAATTTTTGACTAAGTTATACTGATAAATATTCACGCTGACATTTGTGCAAAGCTTTTTCCTACAAAAATAATTTTAAAAAAACATTTATGAGCAAAAACACATACTTATCTGTTTATGTTAGAATTAATCAACATATAAGATGAGCATGTTCCTTTTCTTTTAACAGTTTCACAATATCTCTAACTTTACGGTGATGACTGACATTGAAGACAAATACAAAATGCATTAAAAGCTGTTTTTTGTACTTTTTGTTTGACTGTTTTGCAAAGCTTTTGTGAAGCACCTCTATAAAACATTCCTAAATGATCCACTAGGGGGTGCAAGAGTAGAGCGAAAGATGAACTCCATGGCGGTGATGTATGAGGCTTTCCCTTTAATGAACAATTCTTAATTAATTGATTTTAACAGACTGCGACAGAGATAAATAATCATGAACCCATATAAGTGGGGGTTTTGATCAGGAACATTTGAATAAAGCTTTGAAGCACTAGTCATAACTGAATCCGTGCTGAACCCTTTTACAGTATGCAGCAATGACAGTTGAAGTAATGCCTCTGCAGTAATAATGGCACAGGTCTTTGGTGATTCATACACTATAGATTTTCTGCTTATAACTGAAGAATGCCATTTAAAGCAAAGCAGTGCTGGAATGACACCTGGCCAAAACGAAGCCATGAGTGCTGGGTGATGTATAGGTGTGTCATAATCTAGGCCGTGGGCATCGCATTACTGTGTTTACCTGGACAGTGTTTGTCAGTAAAAGTCACTGGGTCAGATAATTGAGTAAAAAAGAGACAGATGGTGGCAGCATTTACTGCTGATTACATGGAAGCTATAAACTGCCTCTCAGTAGCTGGGGGTGTCGGGACCAAGCCAATTAAACTGGCAGAGCCTGAGTCTTAGAGGGATGCAGATGCACCAGCAGAAGAGTTCAGGGTTTAAACAGAAAAAATCTTTCTGTTTGTTTGTTTGATTTTTTTTAACTTACTCCCCACAGGATCCCTGTGCTGCTTCATGTCAAAAAGAAAACTCACTTTTCCTCACACTGTTAGTGTCAGCACTCTGGGTCAGGGAGTGTAGCTGGTATCACTCATACAGAATCAAGCATACATTTCAGAGACCTCTGGGCTAAAGCAAAAATTGCATAGAGTGGCTGTAAGTTCACAATGCAGTAAATAAAAATAGTATATGCTGATGTAGGGCCATGCGCAGTGTCACAACAGCTTTAATGTACTGCTGGGAATCTGCTGGACAAAGCAAATGAACGATTCTAGCAAATTGTTCACAAAATCATGGAAAACTTCTGCTTCTGCAAAATGCCCAAAAGAGGAAAGTACAAATAAGAAGATTCTTTTTATTTAACCTGCTGATAACGCACAATAAAACAAATTATTTAGTGTCTACTCTGTGCTCATATTCTGAGTGGACTGTGATATTTACTCCAGTTCAAGATGCAACACTCTAACTGTGCATCGCAAAAGTGGTAACATTAATTTAATATGCTAAAGTTTACTGCAATGCAATGCTGGAGTTGAATTTATATCTGTGAATGATGGGTTCATTCCACTCTGCATTCTCTTGTAGGGTTCTGCCCACCATTCATTTACATTAAGCTGATGTATTGGCTGCTCTGAGAATGTGTGCTATGTTTACTGATCATGCTGATGTAATTTTCTACCGTCTCCACAAGGCAGACAATCGATATTCCAATTACAGGTGGATTTCCATTCTTGCCCTCTAGTATAGTGAACATCTATCAATATCTTTGTCAAAACCATTGTCAACATATGTGCAAAATGTTGGAGCAGAATGTGAGCAAATGATCCATAGCTTTTGCAAGAAAACCACAGAGCAGCTGGTAAAAATGCAAACTGATCCCTTTGCTGATCTGTAAAGGTAATGGTTATCTGATGTTGCACCTGTTGTGACAAAGATCTCATTTGTGTGGGAATTTTGACGTTGGCCTCTTTTTTTTGTGCATTTATGTTTTCAGCTGTTAACTTTTACATATCAGTGTTTAAGACATTTTTATAAAAGCAATAAACGCTGAGTTTTGTTACATTTTTAGAATTTCGGCTCCTAAAATCTAAGTTTTAGCTGATCACTATGTGGGAAATGTTAATTTCATATTGCAGACTTAATGTCAATCGAGTATGTTACTTATTTGCTAATATCTTTGTGGGTGAGCTAAGCAGTGGTGATTAATATTATAATCTTATGGCTATAGCTATAGCTAAGGCCTCTCTGTGTGGAGTTTGCATTTTTTTCCCTATGCATGTGTGTGCAATTTTCACACACTTCCAAAAACATACATGTTTTCCCTAATTGGTTATTCTAAATTGGCCGTATGACTGCATGATCATTTGTTTTTGTTTGTCTCTGTGTTGGCTCGGATGGACTACAGACAACTAGTCCATATACCAGATGGGATAGGCTGTAGCCGCCCAAGATCCTAAATAGAATAAAGCGGGTATTGAAAATGGATGGTGTCACAGCTGTTGCCACATATTGTTTAAATTAACTGAAAAACAGCATCCATTCACAGCGGGCTGTCTCTTCAACTTGACTTACCTGCAACAAGGAAATGACAACCAGAGTTTCTCAATTAGTGTTCAGCACTGAGAGTGGCCCAGTGAGCTTCCAGCTCCATCACATCAGAAGGTTTACTTTCACTCTCGCTGCAGTCTGACTCAACGGTATTGACAGGACAGTAAAGTGAGCACAATTACCTGTCTGGGGGGAATAAGATGGCCTGCATCAGCATAATCAATTTTCTCGACTGGATGCTGTAAGTCCAAAATGAGGACTGTTCGCAGATCCGCGCCTCTGACCTGCAAGTGCAAGTTTAATGCCCTCTGAACTCCCATCTACTGGTATTCACAAGTTCATCCCGATGTATGAGACACTAATGGAGACAGATTTTCCCCGTTTGTTTTGTGCTGGCTCATTCATTTTTTCCATCTACCAGAGTCGTGTCCGAATGTAGTGAGGATGCTGGGAAAGCTCTCATCAGAGTCATGATCCTCTGGATCATCTGAAGTACCGTTGCTGTATCTCTTCTCCCTTTCCCCTGGTGCATATCGGCCTCACATTAATGTTGATTAGCAGAGTGTGAAAGGAAGTGTGCAAACATCCAGAGGAGGCAGGACTCTTGAATAAATATTTATTGTTCTTGTTTGGATAGCGCTTTTTCTCTCTCGCACACACAGACAGTTTATAATAACTCTGTTTGCATCTGCTGCATGGTTTGTTCTGCAGCCTTTTCATAAGCATAGTTCAGTTGGGATGATGTGAACAAAACTCGCACAGCATTTGTACACACTGCTTAATTCTTATGCACTCATTTATTAATCATAAGCAGGGCAGAGAGACTTTACATCAGTCTCCTGTATGGTGTAGAAGTGCACGCTGCTCTGGGAATGCGAAGCAACAGAAAATAAGGTCACCATCTAAGCTGATATTTTTCTCTCGCTCATTTAGATTTACATGATGGATCATGTGCCACTATGTTTGCTTTTCATCTTCAAAACATTCATCTTCTCAGCGTCCCTGCTCGAGGATTGGAGAAAAGCCCCATACGCTGGTGGAGCTACTGTCTGTGGCCAGAGTAGAGATTGGTCCGCAGCTCTGCCACTCAGGCAACAAATACTCTCCGACTTCCTCTGTCCTCCTTTCCTGGTGCAGCCTGAGAGGAGGGAGGGGAATGGATCTTTTCTGTGTGAGTCGCCGGCGCTCCTTCAGCCTGCTCCCCGCCACCTGTCCTTGACTTACTGTGCACAGACGAGCCTGAGAGGAAGCTACACCTCTCCCTCCTCCTCTGCTACCTTTCCGTCCACCTTCATGTGAGCAGCTGCAGCATTCTTAAAGATTTCTTTCTGTTGCTGCTTATGTCTACCTGTGGTGCTCAAGTGGCGTGCTGAGGTGTTTGGGGGGGGGGGAACGTTCGTCCTCGGGCGGTGGAGCTCTGATGGGAGGCGGTGTTGACTCCGGCTGGGACTGGGGATGCTGAACGGAGGGAGGGAGGGCCTGTTTGAGCTGGGACAGCAGCTCCAGCAGCAGGGGGAGTACCAGGCTGCCCTCCACTGCTTCCTCAGCTGCCTGCTGGGACTGACCCACGTGCAGAGCTTCACCTCTCTTCCCAACTGCTTACACCAGGTGAGTCAGATGGGGGACTGGGCAAACACACACACAACGTTTCTGTCTTCCACGTGTACCGCTGACAATCCACATGCTGATTACATGCGTCCAAAGTGTGTGTTGTATCGTGTGTTTGCACAGCTGTCCAGCCACCGCTACATCACTTCCTCTGTGGAGGATCATATATTATCACACCTCAGCACACAGGACACATTCAACCTTGATATCTCTATCACCAAAGTCAAATCTATTAACAACACAGTCCATCATGTGTGCGTGTTGACACTGGGAGATTACTTCTGTCCCAGTAGAACTTGCATGCTGCTGAATCAAGCTTTGGACCCAGGGCCAACACAATAATACAGTCTGCCCAGTTGTGTGTGCAAGTTTTTTTCTTTGGTTTAAGAAGAGTGCAAGTAGATAATATAATGTCTCCAAGAAAGACAGAGCCAGAGTGTTTCTTCTCCTGTCATATTACATGAAGGATTGTCCATGATGTCAAAACAATCCCTGAACTAAAAACTTTGGAACCTGCGGGATGATGTTGACCAGACCTGTGGTGCAAGAAGCGCCGTATTACTTGTTTTGGCAGCTTTAGTGACATCACGCACGCACACACCTGAGGATGATGTTGGAAGTGAATTATGCAACGCCTGACCATGTCTGTTGGTTGTCGTTCTGTGCGTTTCAGATCGCCGAGCTCTTCATCACCGAAAAGAATTGTATCCTTTTCTAACAGAATACAGAAAGAGACTACTTCTCATGTCTGAAACGTTTACTTTCCCTTTCATGGACGCTCCTAACAAGCAGTAAAACTATAAAACTCGCCAGCTGGCCCCTTTGAACGTGTACAGGATTGTCAGTGGGAGCAGGCAAAGCAAATTCCAGCACAATGGAGGATGTAGACCATTTATAGAAAGCAATGTAAACCGAGGGGGATGAGTGGATGTCTTTAGGCGAGTTCATAATAGCACATTTGTCCTAGAATGTCACATGTTTTGTGTGTCACCAGGCTGTGTCTGCCTCTTAAGAGGATTTGTGAGCTCTTATCTCTGCACAACAGAGTGGGAGAGCACTAATTAACCTGTATCCGCACTGAGTGGCTCTCGCATCACCACTTCACTGCCACTATAAACTATAGCGGTATGGGACATGGAGATAATAGAAAGGTGTTACATTTCAGGATATATTACCCCCACAGCTCCTCTCCTCGTCACTGAGACACTCCAACACTTAAGTCACCAGCTCAGGTTATCTACCACCGCAAGGCTCTACCTCTCATTGCTCATTTTCCAAAATAGGTCGATTTGCTGAGCTTGGCTCTATGAGTGGCCATCGCAGCGTTTCCGCTCTCAGGTATCTGCTTAAGGTACCATGACAGGGTTAAATCTTCTGACATACAGTACACAGTTACATAAGATCATTAATATTAATGTATTGTGTCATGTCAAACTGAGGTGTTTTATTTGTGGTCAGTTACATTCTTTTACATTTAGTGTAACATTACTGTCATAAAACATGGCCTCTCGTTGTTTAGCAGAGGTGAAGAGTTAATGAACGAGCAACTGCTTCTTATTCTAGTAATATTGCTTTAGCCTTGTTGTGTGAAAGGCTTCAAAGTATTTGCTCATTCTTTAGCTTGACACAGTATTTTCAGCTCTTTGGGTTTTTCTCATGAGCATCACAGGAGCTTTTCAAAAATTCTCTGGGGACAAAGGTTAAGGGTCAGGCTGTTCTGTCTGGGAGGATGTGGGAACTTTGTAGTTTCACACAAATGTTTTTAGGAGAGCAGAAATAGCGGCCCCTTCCCGCGTGTTATCTCGCACAGACTAATCCAATTTCTCTTTGATTAGCCGGGCTGATTTTACATATTCAAACTACAGTTTTGCACCGCTGTGCAAGTTTCCCTACAGATAAACGTCCTGTATTCGGTGATCCTGATGGTGATTGTGGGCACGCAACGGCCACTTAAGGTTTTTATGTATTGTTATTAGAGTTGGCAGTGTCCACAAGTGACCTTCACTCCAAGCCAAAAGCACTCTTAGCTGCTGAGTGGTCACTGATACAGGATTCTTGGAAAGAATGATGCCTTACGTATAAAAGTTTGAATCTTTATCACAGGATGACAGCTAATCAAAAACAAAAAAACACATAATTTGCTGTCTTTCTTATCTGAAAGAGGCCATGCAGAAAAATTAGATTTAAGCTAATGTGTAGCAGTTTCACATTATTCCATATTTAATTAGTTGATCTATAATTATACTATACGACAAGATTCCTGCAGGCTTTGTGTCGGTGTGAACTTCAGGAGGTTATTTCGTGCACGGCAGGGTCTCGTGGCACGTGGGATTAGATGGGCCTTTGAAGGTGCCGGTGTAATGCAGGTTCTTGTCGAGTTTTGAAGTGTTGTGCAATTACCAGTTCAGACGAGGTTGTGTGTGTGTGCGCGCGTGAGGCTGCGTAGATGGGTTGAGTTGAGGTCGTTCCCAGGAGAGGACTGTGTGAAGTTCCTGTTGTTGCATTGTTGTGATTCAGTCCGGCTAAAAATAGCAGGAAGAAGTAGGGCTCTGACCTTTGGTGATGGCTGTTCTCTTCATACTCCCTCACAGATGGTTCATCTCATATTTGCCCTGTTCCCAGCTGCCAGGTGACTGTGAAGAGCTGGGGCAAGTATGACGCATTTATAATCACCCTGATATAGAGCTTAAGATCTGTTTACAGTTTTGAATTAAAGAAGGGCAGCTATAAGGTTTTTAAGTTTTGTTATAAGTGCAAGTCTTCCAGTTTACATCCCGTTCTTCCTGCTGTTTTTCTTCTGGTGAACTTATCAGGGGTGCACTGTCATTCTGGTTCGTGGCTGTTCTTTTGTTTTGTGACAGATCACATGTAAAGTAGAATTAAATCAGTACTGTGTAATGGACTTCCTGGCAGATAGGGTTTGAATTTCATGTTCCCCCAGTAACAAACAATCCTGACATAGTTGTTCTGGTCAAAAAGAAAAAAAGAGAGTGAAACCAGTCATTCTGGTTTACAAGTTAATTGTCCTTGTAGTGAATAACTTTTACACTTCATCCTAACTTCATGTGTGTTTACTTAGTTTTATCAAAGCCGAGCCATACGTTGTGGTCAGTTACATTCTTTTACATTTAGTAATTCATACGTTGTGTCATGGGAGTGATGGAAAGTGAAATGCCTTAAATGGAATTTTTACTCATGAGAAATTTGATGTTAAGTAGGACATTTAACAGGCACGGCTGTGTTTATTTCAGGCATGCTTCATCCCATATGTCATTAGATTCACCTGACAAGCATCAATGGTGTCTTTTTACAGTGACAAAAACACTTGATGCACAGAATGGTCTCAGAATGAGAGCTATTTTTAGGATGCTTTAAATAGCCTCTTCATGGAAACAAATAAAAGTCTGCTATTCAGCTCGATCAGTAGGAATTTGAAGTCAACAAAAATAGTGGATGATACAATGAAATAGAACAAAATAACAGATAATACAATGAAATAGAGGGCTAGTTGAGGTGTAATATGCCTGTAAAATTCAACAAAATAAAAGAGAAATGAGCAGAAAACAGCAAAAAGCACAGAGACACTAATAAATGAGGTAGTGCAAAGTCCAAACATCGAGATCAACAATGTGTTTTGGATTGCTCCACGTTCGGTTTACTTGTTCTCAAGCGGGATGGGGGGGGGAAAAAACGTGAGAGCTGTTTTTAACTTCAACCACTGACTAATCCTGTCGACAACTTAGACCCATCCTTCACCCATATAAACAGATGGGAAAGCCCTCCAGTTCATCCAGGCTGAAAAGATGTTCTATGAAGTGGCGCTGATCGAGCTCACGGCTCTTCAAGGGAGTACAGGCAAGTACTTTTCCTATAATGTTATCAGGGAGAGCTTCTAGGAAAAGCAAATACACAGCATGAACCACACAAAGCTGCACTTTGACTGTTAAAGTCGATTTTACATCATTGAGCTTAAAATTTCCTGAAAGTTTGATTTCCTGGGAATTTCACTGTGAAATGAAGACTTTTTTAGTCTTAAACTGGCTGATTGTGTGGCACATGTAAAGGCACGTAATTCAGAATTAAATAATTAGGCTTTGAAAAATTAATGAATGATTGTTTTGGGTATAAATGGTTTAGTTTTGAGGAGATTCTTCAAAGATTTCAGCAAATTAACTTTACAGTTTGATTGTTTTGATTAACCTTTCGTGCAGTAACTCCCAGATATTAACATCTCTTCTACATAAAACATTTTGTTAAGACAAAATGTCTTAACATTTTGTTGTTAATGTTAATAACCCAGAACTGGGCTGTTTTTGTGTAGTTACAGATGCTGAAGCCACTCAGACTGCTTTTGTGGCAAGCGGCTCTCCATAGTAACTTGCAACAAACATGCCTTGCATAAATAAATAGATGCTTAAGCTATGTGTTTAGAGGAGCCTTGGGTTGTGAGGCATTCTGAAATGACAAGCCATTGTCACCCAGCTCCATCTTTGTTTACAATATACTCGGTGTGAGCTGGTGTAAGCGTTCACAGCAAGGCCACTCGTTCATCACCTGCTGAGGCTGCTGCTCCAGACGTCTGCCCCTTCCTGTGAGTCTGCTGCTGAGGCAGCAGCGCAGTGTAGCGTGGGCACGCTGGAGGAGAGCGGGGACAGACGTAGTAGAAGACAAATTGCTGCACTTTTTCATTAGGAGCTGAGTGTCACGACAGAATACTGAAGCCCCTGATTCAGCACTGAATCAGATTGAATGGTGGACTTCTCCGGGGGCAGAGCTGGCTCTATACTGTAGCTAGAGCTTAAAATGTCTCTCTTTAACAGGCCGTTTTTTGTATTTATCCTCTGACAGTTGTTTTTTTTTAAGACTTTGCCACTTACATGTAACATTAAGTACAAGGAAAATATATTTCTTTATCCACTATTGCGTGTGTTTATTGTGCTGGGTGTGTACTCTACATACTGTTTGTGTGTCTCAGTTCTACATGGGCGTGGCAAATGTGTTGTTTGACTCCCTTATCTGCTCACTCCTGCCCTTATCTCTGCTTTCTTGTCTCCAGTCCTCAGTTGGCTCCTCTTTATTGTTCACACAGCAGTGGCAGGCAGACTGATAACCAAATATTCACGCCTGCTTCTTGTTGTTTTTTTTTTTTGTTTGTTTGTTTTGCTGGGTTATTTTTCAGAGATAGAGAAGCAGCAAAGAGTAGCGAGAAGGAAAACGAGAAAAACGAACCGGAAAGAGATCCGACTTTACATTCCATGCCCTGTGTCTGTGTAACAGGGCCTCAGGAGGAGGCTACGCTGGGCTCTGCAGGATGGACGACCCCAGAGGAGCTTTCAGAGCAGGCCTCCCAGGCACAACACCTTGAACGCCTGGCTCAGCTGTGCATCATGAGCAAACAGTAGGTAAAATCAGTAATTAATGGAGTGTAACATACTGTAAAATTCTTAGAGATCACAATTTGAAGAATTCAAAATGTATTTAATGTATTCATATGTTTCTGTTGCATTTCTGCTTCTAATTGTTTCACAAGCCCAGTGTGAAATAGGTTCCGATTTTTGAGTAATAATTCGTAAAAGTTGATTTTGGTTTGTAATAATAGTAAAGATCAATGTTTTGAACTAATGTGAAGAAATGGGTCGCTTCCATATTTTACATTTATTTATTTATTTATTTCAGTCTTGCTGTTCTAATTTCAGAGAGTTTGAGAAATAATAATCCCATAACCTTTTGAAACTTAGTTTAAAAAGAACTGTATAGCTACATAGCCACTCACTTGCACTTACACATGTTCCTCTTTCTACAGTGGAAATCTTTTGGCACGCTAAACCCCAGCCACTGTTGATGTTGAGAAAAGAGATACGGCACTCTACCTGAGTGTTACAGGAGGAATAGCTTACCTTCATCTGGAGTCTCCTGTTGCAGGGGCACTTTGTTGGGGCCATAGCATGCAACATTTTCTATGTCACTGTTGTCATTGTTGGAATTAGGCCATTTAACCTGATTGCCAGGGTGACAGAGGGTGGGATGTTTGCTCAGTGGAGGGCTGGTCAAGGTGCTTCATTAATGCAAGGAGCATATAGTAGTTAAACTTAAATGAGATGGTACTGATTGTGCATGCCTGTACCCAGAGGCTTGGGTTTCTAGCTAAATAAGGACAAGAAGAAATTTGATTCTGCTCTTTGATCTTTTCTTGCGAAGTTCAGAAACACAACCTGCAAAGAATGTGAAGCTTTTACAAAATGATTAGAAAGTTTAACTAGAGAAGAAGTGGCTCATATTCCTTTACTGTCTATACAGTAAGCCTCATCCTCCGTACTTCTTTCTCCATGGACAGGAAGTTATAACACTTCCTGAATGTCTCAGGAAGTCCTTTGGGCCATAGAAGGGATTTTCTGTCTTTGCCGATCATATATCCAAGAAGGACCTTCTAAAGCTGTGCAAGCTGAAACCTGGCAATTACTAATTGAAGGGAATTGTGGGTTTGGAACAGTGAAGCTTACATCGGTCACACCAAACAGAGCTTGCTCTACATCTACCAGCTCGTGTATGGGTGTGAAGGGGATCAGTGTCCTCCACAGGCTTTTCAGAGCAGATATGACTGGAACAACTGGCGCTTCTTCAATGAAACGCATCACACTCACTCAGCTTAACACTAAACAAAAGAGCTGCGGAGGGGCACGAGGCATGAAAGCAAACCTGCGAGCACCATGCCTTCTGTAATTCACCCTGAAGGGGAGGCAGTGCTGGCAGAAATAGAAGGTTTCCACTTCCTCCATGGGGTGCCTGCATGCCTGCAGCCCTGTTGTGTCCAATCACAGCACACATGTGTTTAGATTTGTCATGCTGTTGTGCTCCAAACACTGAAACTAATACCCTCGCCTGACAATGAGGCTCGGGCTTCTACATCTTGATTGGGAAGAAATGTTGTTGGCATCTGTGGAAAGACTTTAAATTCATAAAAAGTATTGATTATTTTCTTTTTTAATCATTCCAGTCAGTTTTTTCTGTTAATTTCTCAGACTGAACTTTTACAATGGACTTTTTATAATGTTGCCATTTTTCCTTTCTTTTCCTCTCAGACCTCATCTTGCCCTAGAATACAGCGGTAAGGTATGCAAGTTCAACCATTTCATCACACATTTTTCTCCTTATGCAGATTTAGAAAGCAAGCCAACACTTTTGTGGAAGTTTTAAAATGATGGTTCTATGTCTTTTAGGCAACAAAGATTCACCAAAGGGCCTTTGGTAATGACCATCCGATTACAGCCAGAAGCCTGGAGCTCATGGCAACTGTCTATGCTGAAATTGGCAAGACTGAATATACAGGTAAACATTCATTTGAAGGATACGGCTCTGCAAGTGTTGTCACTGTGAAGACGTGTTGCAATATAATAGCGGGGATTTAATGTGTGCAGGTTATTACCAGCATCAAACAAACATGGGTGTGTGATTCTGGGAACTGCAGCGGAGAACGCCTGTGTGCGGTTGCTTTGCACACAATGCAATTTAGATGTGATGTAAAGCACTTAAGTCAGCCTCTACAGCACGTAAAGCCATGAAAATGCTAAATTAATAAACACTTGCAGTCATGTTGGACACAAGAATGGTTTTACAGTGAGCAAAGGGAGAAAAGCATCTTTGTGACAGTTTCAGGCCATGCTTGCCTTGCACTTCCAGAGAGCAACACTGCCCATTTCTTAACTCTGCATTTTTGTAAGGACTGCTGTGCTGTAAAATGCAATCAGTAGAAACCAGCCTTGTTGTTGAGTCAGCTTGCAGAGAGCAGTGGGGCTGAACACCAGCAGCAGCTGCATACAGCAGTGTGTACAGCACAGTGCCTGATTGAGGGAAACTTTACTACATCCTCTCTTGTTAACCTCAGAAAGTCATAAACATGTTAGAGCCGCTTAAAGTCGCGCACAGGAGAGAGACTGAATTTGCTGTTGCAGATTGGACCATACAGCAGGCTGGTGGTACCTTTGTTTGACTTTTCATTTGTATTGTACACAGCAGAATCCTCTTTGACCTACAGTAAGATCCTTTAACAGTGGCACGTTTGAGTGTTTACAGCTCTCGTCCCCCAGATGCCTTTCACCATAAACTGGGTCACTCACCCTCCCCCTGCAGACAAACTGTTTATGTGTATCAGCAAGCTGAATTAAACAATAATATCATGCTTAACTGAGGTTGTAGCTACACGTTAAACAAATTTGTAATATTCTTAAATTATTACACAAGCCTGAATTTCAATTTCTAATCCCTTGACTGATTTATTAAAAAGAAACTATGGCTTTCTTTATAGAACATGTTGAACTTAAGAGGACAAGATATACTATCTCCAATTTGACACTGAACAAAACCAGCACAATGACAACTGATTTCAGATTTCAGGCAACCAAATTAAGAGAAATAGTTCCTTTTATATATCCAGGATTTTACGTAAAAACATCCCTGTGCCATGTTGCCAGCATTTTTTCAATGACCCATGACCATTAGGAACCATCTGTATAGTATCTTTTCATTTTGTTTTTATTTATATAAATAAGTGCTAGTCACTCTATTTGTCCTCCTTTATATCTCTTTATATGTTGGGTCTATGTGTTAATTATCAAGATAATGTAATAGACTAACCTATATCTTGATCAAGTGCCGTATCTGTCATTTGAAAGATTAATTTATCATGTAGTTCTTCTTACAGAACTGTACAAAAGCTCATTGACTAGTTTTTTCAGAATCGGCAAGTTCCAGGGAATAGATAAAGGGGGAGAAATGTTAAATTATGGAGTCTAAATTTCTTACGTTTCAACCTTATACTCTACATTTAAATCAGTAAAGTTCTACGGTGTATTATTCCTAAATAGATGTTTAATTATTTTTCTCATTTTCATTTTTTTGCACTCACATAAGACAAACATAATGACACATTCATTAAGGATTAATCTATTTATCAATAGAAAGCCTATTAAGACACTGCAGATATGCGGTAGTATGTAAGGGTTAAATTACCTTTCGCCGACACATTTGCATGTCTCACCACTTTGTTTAACTTCAGCTCTCTGTAAGTCTTGACTGCAGACTCCAGCGTCAATCAGTTGTAGATCTCTGCTCATGCACCTTGTGGTCATGGTTCTCTTATTAGACTCTCTGGGCCAGTGTGTGTCTGCACTGTCGAAACGCTTCGCTGCTGCGGAATCCCTCAGAGGTACAGTTAACGGTCTTCCACATTCCCACCGAGAGAAACACTCAGAGGTACGCCACAGAAAGGATAAGCACCACCAACAGGAGGACACGTCAAAACCTAAGGTAGGGAGGCAATCTCCTGCAGGGATCTTTAGCAGTGTTATTCTTTACGTGAGCAAGATTGTTTGATTTTTCTGCTGGCTTTTTTTAGTGTTTTCGGTCGCTTACAATGAGTCCACTCAGCTTGAATTCGTTCTAATGCAGGTAACCAGTGACAAAGTCCCCACCTCCATTCTGAAGAGGCCAAGTCCAAGCTACGGGTCAGACACAGAACCCAACCACAGACGGAAAGGCGAGCGCAGGGTTCGATTCAGGGAGCCAGAGACCACAGTACATGGTAAGAAAACATCCACGTAAAGAATTCAACCTGACCCACACATGGCCAAAACTAAAACAACATGAAACTTCTTTCAACACTTTAACTGGCAAGTCCAGTCATGTTACACCACACCTGCATTCTGCTGTGTGTCAATGCCAGCTCTAAATTGTAGAAACAATATTAAGTGGATGCATTTATACAGTAAGACCATGAATATAGTTATGAATGTTTTAGTTTATATGAAAATTATTGCTGTCACATCTGTGAACGGCTGTCTATGAACTTCGCCTCCAACTAAACAGAAAATACAAACAAATCACAGCATTTTAAGGTCCCATCTTAACCTTTTTCCCTTTGGGATTTCTGTTAAATCTTAATTTTAAAAAAATACAAATAACAAAGAAAGGCCAAGAGAGTCCAAACATGATTACGCAATTTACTCTGCAATTATTTACGCATGCAAACAAGACTCCAAAGAGTCTGTTTCAGAGGGATAGTAAAGTCTGTGAAGGCACAGCAGCCGGTTTGTTGCTGCTTTACATCGCAGAGGCTAGCTCCTGTTGACTCTGGCCTCTTCTCTGTTGGCTTCACAGACATTCCTTACTGTGACTGTTTAGGTGGTAAGTCTTCCCGAAAGAATCACTATGCTGATCTGCATGAAGAAGGATCAGCAGCACTGCATTTTTCACTTGCCAACAGCCTGTTGGCTCTAACTAAATGTGGAAAAGCTCCAAGGAGAAAGATTTAGTTAGTCCTTAGTGAAATGTTGCTTTTCATTAACAGCTTGAAAAGTAGTGCATTGAGCCAGTCCCTATCACACCCTCTTTAACAGTGTTTGGGACACAGAAATTAGTTTGTGTGATAAGACTTCACTTAACAGCTGTAAATATAGTGTCTGACTATATAAAAACATGCAAAGGGACAGTGAGATCTGTACATTTGGCAATTCAAATTCCCATCATTTACAAACCAAAACACTCAAAAACTACTCCTCTTTTTCTTTCTTCAGCCTATGAAACAACCCCATCCCGCCCCCACCTTGCGCTGTTCACCTGTCTCTTCCTGCTGATGTCATGCCTGGGAGTGGCTATGTACTGCACAGACCGCCGGCGTCCACAGCGAGTGTGCGAGGAGCTGGAGGCTGCTTTGGCTGTCTACCTGCTGCATATGAAGCAGCTTCTGTGGGGCTGCTGGATATGGTTGACCATGCAGTGACTTTGACCAACCACAAGTGGAGACACAGAGCTTCCTTTCTGTTATTTTTTCAAGATTCCTCTATTTTTTTTTCCTGTCTTTGAAGATGCCCAGGCCTACAAACACCTCAGTCATTAGGCAAGGCCTAATCTGTGGTGTTACACCTCTT
>JAVQJG010022344.1:0-11345 GCA_036024015.1 Craterocephalus amniculus
AATGTTTGTATCTGTATAATTTAATTCAATACAGTTCAACTTTATCTGTAAAGCGCCAATTCATAATGATGGCATCTTAAGGCACTAATTTACCTGTTGTTTTGTGTGTGCTCATTTCCGCACCATTGAGAACACCTTCAACCGGCTTTTTGCTGCTGTCCAAATTTGAGCTGTATGAAAGGTAAATCATCTCAATGCGTGTTGTCCTACTAAGGGCCCCATGTCTGCCTTCGCCTAGGGCCCCAAACGTCCTAAATCCGCCACTCATTGCACCTGTTTTGAGAGAAAAAAAGGAAGGTTCTATGTTGTTAAGTTAACTTTGGCTTCATGGGAGGACAGCACTCAGCCAGAATCCAGAATCTATGCTGAGAAACTCGCTAATGAAAGCATAAAACCAGCATGGTTTCCACACAGGGGGGGCAGGGGGTCCTTGGCTTTTTAGTATTTGCCTGAAGGGGGTCAGAATGGAAATAGGTTGGGAACCACTGATCTAGAGACAACCTGCTGAGGTTCAAACTGAGTATGAGAATGATGAAGGGGATCTCTGTGACTTTGAACGGGGCATGGTTGTTGGTCTATCTCAGAAACTGCTGATCTACTGTGACTTTCACTCACAACCATCTGAAGTGTTTGGAAGTATCCAGTGAGCAGCAGTTGTCGGGACCAATATGTCTTGTTGGTGTCAGAGATCAGAGGAGAGGGGGCAGCAGGCCCGTACTGGCCCACCGGAGGAACGAAACAATTCCAGGTGATCTGGGGGAAAAATGACCTGCCTGACTGGCCAGCTTGCAGAAAAAATAAGCAAAAAAAACAAACAAAAAACAACAGCCTGCGATTAAAAATGAATGGAGGCAGAATAGACATTTTCCAGAATAGATAGAACAGATATTTTCCAATCAGCTGCAGTAGTAACATAAGGTGAGTTCACCTTTTCATAAATGCCGGTGTGTTGGCTGCAAGCTTTTATCTCAACATGATGAGCACTGGTTGAGATTCTCCATGAGTCTTTTTAGGTGTAATAATGACCCTGGTACCTGCTGTCAAAGCTTCACTCTACTGTAGATGTTGACATCGTTGCGGTGCTGTTATACTGAACCTCCCATCAGTCCAAACATAAAGCTACTGGTTAATCTGGAAGTCTTACATGGGACTTCCTGGAATCAGAAATAAGATAATAGTATAGTATATATATGCACACATATATATAAAAATATACAATAGTAGATAATAATATAATTATGAGCTGTGTTTATCTGACAGCTAGTCAGTACACAGATACTGTTCACATGTGTCCTCATCCAACTCCAAAACAGCTGTAAAGTGAGCCAATAAGGACCTTTTTATTATTCCAGGTTAAATGAAAGGGGAAACCCATTGACTTAATCAGTGTGTTGGTGTGTTTCTCTGGTTTTAAATTGCATGATTGCAGCTGTATTAAATGTGTTCTGATATCTGAGGTGGTCTGAGAATGAGTCTCTGTTTACATAATGACTTATTCTAGTGCATGAAGTATTTAGTGGGCTGCACGGTGGTGTAGTGGTTAGCACTGCGGCCTCACAGTGAGAAGGCCGCGGGTTCAAGTCCCAAGTTGGTCTGATTCTGGCTGAGGAGGGGCTTGACCCCTGTCCAGGGTGTACCCCGCCTCTCGCCCCTTGACAGCTGGGATAGGCTCCAGCACACCCGCGACCCACTTGGATTAAGCGGCTCAGAAAATGGATGGATGGATGGAAGTATTTAGTGGATCCTGGTGGAACATTCGTTTCTCAACTAGAGGGCTGCTGCATGGAAAAGTTTGGGAACCCCTCTCAAAATTTTTAATGTTAGTTGTATCACATCACTAGAAGTTGCTGCAGACCACTTCTTGTTTTTACTGTTGCCGTGAATCCTTTATATTTGTTTGGTTATTACTTATTTGCTCTGTTTGCTGGTGAATGATTATGGTGTCATTGGTTTTTAAATTAATTTTGCTGTGAATGCATGTCTTCTTTATTAATATATAGAAGTGACATGGTTTGCTGTCATTTAAAAAAAATGTTTTTCTATTTATTCATTTATTTATTGAAACATGTTGAAAAGCTCATTGGCCTAAATAGCCAGGTTCTACACACGATCCCAGAATCCTTTCTGATAGTGGCCTACAGCTGTTCGAGGGACTTTTACTATGTGAAGTGGGCCTGGGCTGTGACACATTTTGTGGAATTATGTTTATTATGTTTTATTATTATTATGTTTATTCAATAGGATAAACCCCTTGAGATGAATCTTCTCATTTTCAAGGGGGTCCTCAATATCTTCAAAAATAAAAAAGAACAAATGAACAAAACAGATACAGTACATGCAAAGCAAGTATAATAAGGAATATATGTAAGCATATATGCATAACCATTAGAAACAAAAAAAGAAGAAGAAAAAAAAAAGAAAAAAACCTCTTTAGGGTGACAATACATTATCTTTGACATTTACTATTGTAATTATCCTTTTTTAATACAGGTAGACCCATAAAGACAGTCTCATTTACAAGAAAGACCTGTTTACCTAACCTTCAATGCATGTCCCTGGATGGTGGGAGGAAGACAGTATAGCTGGAGAGAACCGCCATGCAAACTCCAAACAGAAAGTCCACTGTTCAAACCCTCGCTTAGACCTTCTTGCTCCAAGGCCGCAGTGTGATCAGCGTACCAGCTTGATGCTCTGATCAGCCAAAGAATACAGAAAAACATACCTTCATATGCTTAAACTTGGCTGTTCAGCATATTCAGTCTTTTTTCTGACATCAGATTTTGGGCACATATGTTGAACTTTGATCTGACCACTTGAAGCAGCCAAGCACACAAGCTGACTCAAACAGGTTTGAATGGTGAACCATCATCATTGAGAATTGTTCGCTTGTAATTATTGTGTGAGTTTCTGTGTTCTGGTGTCCTCACGGACCCTTGCATTCCTTGTTTCTGGATTCTGAGTCATGAAGAAAGCAAAAGAATTGTGAAAGAGTCTGTGGGGAAAAGTAACTGAACTAAAAAGTAACTGAACTGTATAAAACAGGTAAGCAGTGTAAAAAGATATCCAAGGAATTGAGAGTGCCATCAGACATTTCTATTGTCATTATGACCTAAAAAGAGTGAACAGATAGATAAGTGGTAGTTTAAAATCACTTATTAGCTCTCGCTCTGTGGACATGTTTCATGTAAGTATAGAAGATCACCATCTAATCCTCTTCTTGTCACAAAGTCTGGACACCATGGACAACTAGTTTAAACAGTTTAGACCTGATGGAATATATAAATATGAGGCCTCATGTTTCTTGCTATTTAATTGGAAAACCTGACATTATGTGATATTTATACAGGTATATAGGCTTATGTATATATAGTAGAAAACAGACCTTTAAAGACTTGAAATTATAAATAGGTCTCTATAGAAATATTGAGTGAACACCCATTCAGTTAATGTGCACCAAAAGGCGGCTTTTGCAGTCTCCTCATTACCTAAAGAAGAAAACATCTCAAACTGTTCAGTTTTCCCAGTTAATCCAGCTTTTGTCCTCATCCTTCCGGCTTCCCTGTTACTCTATCTCTCCATCTCTGCCTCTCCATGTCAACCTTCCTCCGCTCTCTTTGCCTCGGTCACCTCACCTCCATCTCAGCTTTTCATTTGGACATTTTCCTCCACGCCACTTTTCTCTTCACGCTTTTTTGTCAACCCTCTCCCACACGCACTTTATTTCCATATGATTCATTTGCCCTCTCTCTACATCTCTGACTGTCCTCACAATCACTCCCTCCATCCGCCCCCTCTATATCCACCTCTTAAGTACATCCTTTTTTCTCCTTCTCTCTCCTCCATCTCCGCCACCATCCCTTCCTTTTAAAGGATAATCTTCAGCTAAGTGGACAGCACTTCGCTCTCTCCCATTCCCTCTTAAGAGACCATCCGATAATCTCAGGACTCTCGGCCGAACACCCCGCGCCGGCCGGAGGGAGGGGTAGGACAGGCTGGGGGGGTTGTGGACTGGCAAGCCCAGAATGGAAGGCCTAAATTGGGTCAAGACAAGCCCAGTGCCTGGGTCCTGTGGGGCTGATTGGACTCCAAACAAAGTTGGAGAGAGATCATCACACCAGATGGATGTAATCTTTCCATCCCTCAATCTATGTGTTTTCTCTATTCAAAACAGAACGACCTCAACTTTGAGTAGCAAAGATTTTTATTTGTTTTATTTTAGCCATTCTGTTGTTCAGTGATCCGATAAAAGCACACACACAACAGGCTGAACAGAGGAACTAAGGATGCATTGATGCTGGCAGGGTCTGCTAAAGGACGTGACATGCACACACGCCACGCACATGTGTTGGTTGTGCTGATCATACAAGAATCACTTGCCTCCTTACTGGGGAGAAAAGAAAGCCTTAGTCAGGTTACAGAAACACACACTTGTCTGTTTTTTTTCTGCGCTTGTCCTCTTTACAGGTCAGCGGGTGAATAAAGCGCCTGCCACTTTCCTTTGGGAAGCGTCAATGACAGGCAGACTGACCACAATAAACTTCCGTACAGGAAGGGGAGATTCCTGCAAGGAAAAAGGCCAGAAGGATCAGGAACGGCTCCAGGCTGCACTTGTACTCTGGCTTAGTTAAAGACACTGGAAACAGTCTTTTTGTGCGTAGGATGGAGGGGAAGTTGGGTTTAGGGATGAGTAATTCAGTCATTACTTTGTCATGTAAAATGAATAAGCTGAAAAGTTTAGATGTGTGTAGTTAAGATTCAATCTTTTTTAGGTCGTCTGTCTACATTTGTTAAACAGGATGATCTTACTGCAACACATAAAGATGCAAAAGTGCGTGAAAGTTTTTTTTCTGTATATTGCACAAGGATGAAGATGAAAAAACTCAAGTTTTCTTAGATTTCACAAAACTCAAAAGATATACTAAACTTTTGCAGCATGAAACACAGCTGTGTTAAGCTGGACACAAACAAAAAAGTTCTTTAAACAGCGGGGTTTAAGGAAAACTGTCCTTATGTCTGATGGATAAAGATTGTGCAAAAACCATTAAAAATTTATTTCTGCACAAAAGAGAAGAGGCACCACTCAGTTTTTAAGCCAACCTGTGTTATGTTTTAGGAGTGTAGCAGCTGATAAGGCATTCTTACTTCTATGAGAGAATCATTAACACTGAATGATATGTACAGGTTGCACAGTAATATTTCCTTTCATCGCACTTTGAATACTTCTCAATGTCGAGGATGTTTCCCTGACAAGATGGGTCCTCCAAGTCACGTCAATCTTTGATGAGGAAAGAGTCCCTCAATGCTTTCGGTCCCCAGTTTGTGACAAGTAAGCACAAAATTAATAAGACTGTAAACACACATACAAAAACTGATAAGCCTTTTGAATATTTCGTACTCATTCACAGGCTAAGTAACAAGATCATTCTTGCAAATTGTATTTTGCTATGCTGTTACAATGCTTACAGTATAAGAGTGTCAACAAAAACGTATTTGCTCCAACCTTGGACGATGCAGCTTTTGTCTGCATCGTCTTTCACATGCATGAAGAATTAAAGGTGCATTGAGAACACCAAGGACACACAGAAGCATCCTTGAAATTTCATTGAACAAAGGGCCAAGCCCCTCAAAGGATCCTCGACATCTGAACAGTCTTTTGGCAAGATATTTAGTAGGATTCCAACTGCAGCTCAAAGACTCCTTCAGGAAAGTTCTTGCTTTTACCAGTAAGACAATGCAGAGCTATATTCTAAGTGTATGATAAAAGCATCTTTTGTTTGATAATGTTTAACTGATTATGAGCATTAACTCTAAACAAATAAATTGATTACTCTTTCAATGATTTACAAAGCCATTTTATTCTGTTTTTATACTTTTGATAATAATCAGATGTTCTAGAAAACCCATGCTGTCCTACAGGTACTTCCTCTGCTGTATCAAACATGAGCTCCATAGTGAGACAGACATAATGCATCTCAGAGCATTAACAGGTCAGAAGAGGAGACATAGAGCTATTCATACCAACAGAACAAAGAGGCGGCGTCCTATTATGGGACTTTCCTCTGTCCTAAGGTTGGATCTCTACCAACACAGGTGCCACTGCTGCTCATTTACAGTCAGGTTAGGCCACGCTGAAAGCATGGAGGTGTGGTGTGGCACTCACACAAAGTGTCTGTGAATAAAGTAGAGTTTCTGTTCAGGCGCACATGACAGGATCTTTGACTTTTTCTATGTTCGGTAAATAATTTCACTGCGTATTTACTGCAATAAAAAAGTTCAAGAAAATTCATGCAATTTTGTGTGTATTATATATGTGTGAGCCCTTATTAGTGTGACAATCATAATTGAAATAGATAGGGATAGGGTCCAAATAGGGATTTGGACCCTATGTGAATATATGCTCAACCACATACAATACCTGTTTGTTCTGGCTCATGCATCTTTGTGCATGTGTTTTTGTTCTTGACTAAACAAGCAGTTGTGCTCCAAAATTCAAATTTTAACATCTAAAACATGCAGGTCCCTTCGCTCCCACAATGGCTTGTGAAATTAAAACACACTGTTGCGTATCAGTGGGTTTCTCAAAATGAAACACTTAAAAATGTCATTTTAGCAAAGTAATTATGAGACTGGTTACATGCCAAACAACACACAGCAACAATATTCTTTTTCTAAAGTGCTTTCTTTTTTCTATTATGAAACCTTCAGATGGAATGCCAAGAACCAGCCACTGTGCGGATTGTTTGTTTGGCTTCTCCCTGTGCAGCAGTAGACATTTTTACCGGATAACTCAACACCTCATCTACTCTTTGTTCTCTTTTATGTCTCTATTATAAGCTCCCATACTTGGCTTTTCTGACCTGCCTGTAAAACCCTCTTCTTCTTTCCAGAAACATTATACCTCCTCCAGAGAGGGTCATGAAGGAAAGGTGCGCCTCCTCAGCCAAATTCGGCACACCCTGAGGTAAATGGAACAGAGGGAGCTGATTGGCCCAGAACACCTGTGCCAAGCAGGCACACGACAGGATGAGGGTGTCGGCATCCTCCTGGTAACCACTTGCTTCCTGCTGTTTTGCTGTTCTCTCTCTCTGCTTCTCCCACTTTTTTATTTCTCTCTCATCCCTCTCTTCAAACAGGAAGTCATTACAATAGGAAAAAAGCATTAAATGAAGATGAGGAGGGGTGTGTGTGTGTGTGAGTCGCTCTAAACAAACAGATCACTGCGTAAAAAGGCCACAGCAGCAGCCAAAATTCCTAAAGATTGTTAAAAATTGGAATGAAAAGGAGGAGGAGTGAAGAGGAGGAGGAGGAGGGCAGCGCTTCTCCAGGGTCATGCTCAGAGGGCGTCGGGCAGCACGAGAGGCAGGATGTTATGGTTTATTCAGCCCAGGAGTGGGGGCGACGTGGACAAGGTGCGCCTTGCCCTCAGCACCATCCTCAACGTGATTTATAGCAACGCTGGCAGACGCTTCTGTCCACGGGGAAGTCTTTGAAAGTGCCAGGAGCGTGTGTGTGTGCGTGCACGTTTGCAAAAATGTAGGCCTATGTATGCACAGTACATGCTTGTGCGAAGCCTTTTTTATGTGTGTGTGTGTGTGTGTGTGTGTGCGTTCAGTTGCACACATGAATCTTTTACATGAGCTGCCGAGTTTTAAGCTGTAGTTGGAGCTTGTTGGTGCTTGGCCCAGCAGAGAATAGGTCGTGTAGCTACACTGATTAATTACAAATGACACATGTTAAATAGCTCCTAAAGGTAATGTACTGAAGTCTGAAGAATAGCCTGTGGATATCAAGACTACTGATCTATTTATTTTTTTAAAGTTGTGTTGTCGTAAAGAAAATGATAATAAAAGTTATTTTTGACAGCTTTTACGAGGCCGTCAAATTTTAAAACATATGTTCATGTAATGCTGGCAGCGAATTTCCCTTACAAGAGGGGCATATCAGGCCCTTTGCTCCAGCACCTCTTCTAACAACAGTTCAGGAACTAAGAGCTGCTGAAGTTTTGGAAGATAAAAGTTTTCCTACTATTTTTTTAAATAAGATTTCATGTTAATAAAATAATGCAGCAAACGTTTTCAACGGATCTGGAGTTCAGGCAGACCAGTTTGGCACCTTGATTGACTTAAAGCTTTTGTAGTAAATATTCAACCTGGTTTATTGTTGCTTTGCTGGAACAAGAAAGGCCCTGCTTTAGAAAGTTACAATCCCCCCTGGCTCCATATGTTACTATATACTGTAAAAGTATAAATCACAGCTACAACGAGTACATCATACCATCACAAAAGCTGTCAACTTTGTGCCAAATGAATCCTTTCTAGTCTTGAGCAGGGCTTAATAAACTTTTTGAGCCGTGACCCCCAAATAAACACACACATTGGTGTTTGCGACCCCGCTCTCGCAATGACAATGATCAACTTTATGTCAGTGTCAGCATGTAGGATCCTCTAAATATAAGGCGTGAAAACTGTCAGTCTTCAAAAATAAGGATGATTAATGCAGATTTTTGCATTAATCTGTTAAATTATTACACAATTTTTATATTTATCTCTGTATTAATGGTTTAATTTTGACAGGCAATATAAAAATAAATTTTCTTTTTTTTTTTTTAAATGTTAGTTTATAATTTTTCACAATTATCTACAGACCCCTGAAATGATCTTTGACCCCCAGTTTGGGAACCACTGGTCTACAGGACAAAGCATTTGTGCCTTTTGAAAGAAATTTCAGTTTTTGATTCATCAAATCACAGAGCAATTTTCAACCTCACTTCAGTTCAGTAACTGTGGGGAATTGGCTGAAGGGTTTTCAGGATTTGTTATGTTTTCTCTCGACTGAACATGATTTTCACTGGAGTTCCTGAAATCATCGAACCAGAACCGATGAAATGTAGAACAAAATTAAATATTTCCTGTTTCTGCTGGAGTTGGCTCAGCCACAAATGCTCTTGACAAGGGGAAAGGAGAGGGTGGGAGGCATTACACTTTATGATCACTGTACACATTTGTGCAAGTGATCGCTAGTTCAATAAGATTGCTGCACAATGTTTGTAACAGTCACATACCCTACCCTCACCTCTCAACAAAAAATGGTTTGGAGTAAAATTCATGGTTAGACCTACATGTTTAAAAAAATGCATGTTTACAGTTTTCACGTCTTCATGATATTTCTTTTCATGCCATGTTGACTTCTGTATGTGACAGACAACAACACCCTAAGAATAAGTATCATCCCAGGTTTACAATCACAGGTTATGGTGAATGTTACGTATCAGTCATGTAGACCGATGTGTGTGTGTTATGGGTTGACTTTCATGCAGTGATGCAGAGATTTCTGTGCTGTTTGAGTCCTTGAAGATCACAGATTTCAGCCTTGCTCCCTGCATATGCATTTCTAAGACGAATGTATTCATGTACAAAATGAAATGTTCAAATCCTTATGTTAAGAAAACATTGATAAAACTTCCCCCATTTATACCTCTAAACGTGAAAAGAGCTATTACCAAGTTCTCATTTGGTGCTTTTTGTTTGCTTTTCTTTAGCATCATACAACTCCAGTCTTTTACAAACTCTGACCCAACTTTTTCTAATTGAACTCAGACTGACCTTTCACAAGTTATAGTGTAATTATCATCGAATAAATGTGGCATTTAAATGACTTGTGACAAACAATTGCTATTTTCATTCATACTTTCATCGATTTCTCATATGATTACATATAATAACACATTATCAATATGGATGCTAATCTAGTCTATTTGTCTTCAACTCTACTTTAAACCACAATTAAACATCATATTCCATAAGCTAATAAGTAGGTTCTGTTTAAAATCTTAATTTGTTGACTAATTATAGCCGTCAGTTAATGTAGCACAGCAAAAAGTATGCCCTCGTAACTGAGTAGGCTTAATTCATTTCCAGTTTCACCCTGTGCAAACATAATAAATAGGTTCCACTTTGACAGATGTCATTTTCAGTCGACAAACAACAACACACTCCATAATCTGGATGTCTGTGTTTTCTATCTCTGTGCGTTAAGGGGCCAATTATAACCCCTTACCCTCCTCCTGACCTCCCCTGAGGCAACCGATCTCCTCTGGTGTGAAAGGTCAGCGAGATGTCACCAGAGAAAGGCCGCTCTGCTGCGGAGGGGCTGCTGGGTCCAGAAGGCCAAACATCCATATCACAGGTCAGAGGTCACACAGATACATAAAGCAGACAAGAGGGTGCCAACAGGTACAAGAAGTGTGAATGTCCACTGTTGTAACAGGAGAGCAGACTGTTGCAGGGAGCTAAACTTATAACCGCAGACTAATGTGTGTGGTGAGAGAAGCACTTTAAAGCTACTTAGCCTTGTACATGTCACCTCATACCCTACAGAAGCCTCTCTTTATAGTATTTGGATAGACTGGAGCAGGTAACTGATCACTAATTAATGTTTAATGCCTTATAGAGAAAGCTTTGCGTGTGTAGAGCGACTCTGTGTGCCGCCTGTTAGCCAACTATGGTCGTTGAAACGATTAAAAAATCATTAACCTGCGTTTTATTTGAAGCCCTCTGCCCGTGTCCATCAGAGCCTTAATGTGTTTTCTGTCCTGCTTTAATTTCGCTACTCTTTGATTTTACGACTCGCCTCTGTTATTGTAGGATATCTTCTCCTTTCCTTGTAATTTTATTTTATGACACGGAGTGAGTCGAGTACAATACGCCCCCCGGGGAGGACCACTTACCTCCACGCCAACAAATATAATTACCGCTGATCAGAGAAGCGAAAACAGACCGCCGCTTATCTGCAGCAGCCCTTGCCTTTTTTTTTTTTTTTTTTTTTTTCTTTTTCCACCACCCTGTTCAGACTGGGGTTTGATGGAAATCTAAAGCGGTAGAGGACTTGCTGACTAAAGAAAAGTCACCAAGTTTACAGCCTGATTCGCAAGTCAGTTGATTAGGATAACAAAGCCCAGAGATGCGGCGCGCACTTTACAGAGAGCAACTTCAGTCCCTTTGAACAAAGTTTCAAAGTTTCAGATTATTGAACGGAGATTGGTGTGGATTTAACCTCGCCTTGAAATGCGCTCCCCCTCCAGCAGCAGCAGCAGGGAGAGGGACTGAGGGACCGCGGCCTTGCAGCGAATAAAACAGGCGAAGTCACCGCCAGAAGTAAACAGCTAAAGTCCTTTCGTGTTTACCAAGTAAAGTCCTCTGCTCCATGTTGACAGGTGAGAGTTCATAGGAGCAAAAGTTGGTCCCCTCCCAACGGAGCTGCGAGCCTGAGTGTGCAACCCCCAAGAAATGGTGTGTGTGTGTGTGTGTGTGTGTGTGTGTGTGTGTGTGTGTGTGTGTGTGTGTGTG
>JAVQJG010022349.1:0-17124 GCA_036024015.1 Craterocephalus amniculus
GGCAAATTGGTTTGGCTGTGTGAGAGCTGCGACAACTTGCTCTTCATCTTTTGGTTATCAGGAGCAGCAGCGAATTTAGGATAAAAAATGAAACAGAATACAATGATTAAGGGTTTTATAAAATCATAAGTAAAACTTAAGAACAACATTAGAGATTTGTTAGAAGCTGTTTGTGAATGAGGGTGCAGTGTTAGTCTGTGAAAAAGCCCAAACATGACACATATTGTCTGAATTTATTTTATTTGAGTTCAACCGTGACTTTTTAGTGGACAGAAGAACCTCAAGAATTCACAGCCAAAATCAAGACAACAGATTTCACACTTCCCAACAGGTTAGTGATAGTGTAACAGCGCAAAGTGGCAAATATTACTTGTTGGCAAATGTTGTAAATCACAATACAGACTCACAAAAATCATTAATCTGGATGACTCAAAGATAAACTTTTTATATTTTGCAGTTTATTGTATATAGTCCATTTGCACAAAAAGGTGACAGACAGTACAAAAGAGCTTATTTCAATGCCACTAATTTATTGAGCCAATGTTCTGTCTATGACAATAAGCAGTTATCAGATCAGTCCTTCTAGCATAATAAACATTTATTCATAAATTATTGACGTTTTACATTGACAGTTCAGTGTACAACTGTATACAGTTACAGTAGCAACAACACAAAACTAACTCATGTGAAACAAGTACAGAAAGTATACTATTAATATATAAAAGAAGTTTATTCAAACATGTTAAATTACATGGAGGCTTGAACTTTAACAAGAAGATTTCCACATCAATTGGACTTTGCAAATTTCAGTTCTCAACAGGAAGTTTATAACAGGGCTTTGTTTTGCTTGCAGTCATTTCAGATAAAAACCATTTCTGGCTTTAGTGTTCATAGTGCACAGGTTGCATCCTCATGTGCATACATGCCATTTGTCTGAGGTACAGGTGTATGATTCCCATTTGTTAGAGCAGCTTTTTTTTTTGTGGCCACATCACCGTTAATGAAGGGTGGATTTAGAGGCAGGAAGTTCCTCTGCAGCTTGTGCTCCAGCAGCATGTAGTTTTGAGGAGGAAGACCGAGGCAGGCTCTGAAAAAGACAAGCAGACACTCCTTTAAGGACATTAACAGTTTCTCAATAATCCTCATTTTAAACTCAAAGGTATTCCATACCTCATGATGTTTTCAATACAGGCTCTCTGGCGGAAGAAGGCATTGACAACAGGTGTTCCTGATGGGACTAGCGGGGCTTTGCAGAGGAAGGAGAGCAAAGCTAGGACGCTGTGGAACGACTGGAAGTCTCCCTCTCCCCACGGCTGAACAGTGATACGCTGACAAAGCTCGGTCAGGATCACCAGGTCAAGGATGATTGGGCTTGCCAGTAGAGAATCCTGTTAAAACGAGGGGAAAGATGAAATAAAATGTAACAGGAAATAGAGAAAATAAATGCTTGGTACCTCTTCCACCACTAGAGAGAGCCAAAGATGACTATTTTCTATTTTCTTAAGACCAAGTAACATTAAAGCAATGCTAGGGAGCCAGTCTGGTGGTATCCACAGAAAAAAAGAAGTGTGTTACTAATGTGTGGCCACTATATGGTTCATTATCTTATGACCATATCTTTGTATCTCATAGACATGATTTAAAAAAAAAAAAGTAAATCATTTTTACCAAACGATCTCTGTATTATGACAATGAATACATGAAAAACTTTACAAAAGGTGTAAACAAATTAATTAGTTTAGAGTACTGACCTCACAGGTGTTGTGCAGAGCAATGGTGTTTATTCCTCCCATCATTATCTCGGACGTGTACTCGTCCATGGCCCGTTTGCTGTCTCCCACATAAGGGACGTACTTGATCACCACCTGAAACAAAGCAGAAGTTAAACATCGTTTTCTGCACACAGAGCTCATAATTCTGTACCCAGCTCCCTCACTCACGCAGTGGTCGGGTTTCTCTCCGGGCTGGTACAGTATGGGGTTGGACTGGACCATATCATCCACCACATTGCTCTTGGAGATCTCTTTGGAGCGGAACTGCTGCGGGGCTGACAGATTTTTCCCATCGTTGTTGCCTAGGTGATTATAGCTGACGATAGCGGTTGGCTGCAGAAGGCAAACACGTATTGATTAAAGCGCCGTTTTCCTCTTGGCTCTTTTCCCTCCTAAATATAAACAAAATAACAAATCCATGCAACCTCTCACCTTGATACCTGCGCTGACCAAAAAGTCCACCAGCACTGATTTGATCTTCGTCTGACCTGACTTGAAGTCATCGCCACCGATGAACACGCCTCTCTGCATAGCCAGGTCCACAGCTCCTGGGACGAAGGTGTTCTGTGGGGAGCCATTTACATAGGCGCAGCCCTCTAGTATGCTGGCCACTGCAAACAGAGTGGAGGGAGAAACCTCGGCTCCAGCCTGATAAAGGGAGAAAGACAGATTACAGTTACTGAGTGTACTGAGGAGGAAAGCTCCGGATCCTATACTCTTTACTTAGACTCAGTTATTTGCTGAGGATTAAAACTCTGGATCTGCATCACTGCTGACAGCAACACTCATTTACTTTGATATAAAAGCAAATTCAGACTCATTTCAGTGTTTCATCATCACTTTGATCTACAGTAAAGACCTTCTATTTTCATCCACTAAGCTTTATTAATCAAAATGTACTTGAGGATTACGGTGTGGTTGAATGGAGATTCATGACGCCTCGCCTTTTTCATCACAATCTCCGCTTTTTTTATTAATTCTTTATTTGGTAATTGTTCCTGTGTAAAACTCAAATTTTTTTTACCTGGATTGCAGCCAGCAGGTTCTGGGCTGTGTCATTAACTCCTGGTATGATATCACAGAAGCGCTCAGTATTGGCCGTCCACAAAACGATGACGTTGTCCACACCGCTGGACCGACGGAAGTCCCTTATATCAGCTCTGATCTGCTCCACCTGAAAGATGAGTCGCTCTTTAAGTGCTTTTTTTTAAAAATGTGCCGATTAAAAAAAAATTTAGTAAAATTTTTTATTACCTGCTCTGCCATGGTCCCAGTAAGGACGTTGTCCGCTCTGCTCACTTGGTTTGCAGCAATGAATTCTGGGATGTAAATGGAGGGTCTTGGTTTCAGGAGACTCATGTGTGGTCGCAGCTGCTCCTGCAGAGACCAGTCCAGGACCTGAGCTCGCTCCATTGCACTGCCCAGATCCATTGAGGAGATGTCCCAGCCTGAAAAACACACAAGTTCAAAGTTAAATGTTACATTTTTCCAGCTTCCTTAAACAGCTTCAATAAGAACAAAAAGTTGGATCTACATATGCTGCCAGTTTTATGTCATCACCAGCAATATCAGCTCTATAATTACCACCTGATGATCTCCTGCACTAGCAGACTCACAGAAATTTACCCCAACAATAGATTTTCTAGACTTTAAAACTGTCTTGAGATCAAAGTTTCCCGCTGTTACTCTTCTGAGCTTAGCCTCTACTCAAGATTCTGTCTCAAAGGTTAACGCACGAGGTGAATGTCTGGAATGCTCCGTACCATCAAAGATGATATCATTAGGGTGCACCATAGGCAGGAGGTCACGGAAAGGCACGTTGACTTCTCCCTCCAGCCCTGACCCCAGACAAACAGTGGATGACTGCAGGAGGGAGCCGTAGTAATTTGCTTTCTAAGGAATGAAAACAAAGAAAAGAATTTTTCACACATCAGATTTGGTGGATTTCACAATTCTGTTTAAGCTTAACAATAGCATGCTTAATAGGAGATTTGAAAAAAAAAAAACATTGATGTAATACATGCCTTTATATGGAGAAATTCAAGATTAAAACACTCAACACTCCAGTGAACTTATCACCATTAACGGCTTATAAGGAGTAGGCTGAGACCTAACAGTAGACTATATTTACAAAATAAGACTAAGCCCTCCTGTCAGCTCCCTGATGAAAACCACGAGTGTTCACATCTAATTATAGAGTTTTACCACCAAATCCCGGAGGCAGCTTCTGGTTTGCAGTCATTGAGAAAAAGTGACAAATCAAGCTACAGAGACCAAAAAGTGACTTCACAGTTTTACAGATTTTACATCTTCCCAGCCTAAACTTTTCACCTCAACTCACAAAACTTCAACTCTACACATCGATTTCTCATTCCAGCAGCTATATTTGAGTCTGACCTTCTCTCCGGTTTTGGTCCTCCAGGTGAGACCCAGCTTGTTGGCCAGTACAGCAGCTGTCACGGTGGTCCCGTTGTTGCCTCCCCAGCCCACCAGCATCACACCCAGCTGCGGCACACGCCGTTCGGTGCGTAATGTCATCTCTGTGTCTCTGGGAGTAACCTGCACGCCACGCAGTGCACAGTGAGTGGGAAAGTGAGCAGAAAACACGCGCTGATGCGTTTAATGTTCATGTAAACATCTGCTTACTGTAACTGTGTTTCCCTCCCGATGCACAGATGTCGTCTGGTACGTATACCTAGCCACGATGTGTGTATCAGTGTACCTCACATTGGGGCTGTTTATGTGGATGTTTACGGACATGGCTG
This sequence comes from Craterocephalus amniculus, assembly GCA_036024015.1. NCBI lineage: Eukaryota > Metazoa > Chordata > Actinopteri > Atheriniformes > Atherinidae > Craterocephalus > Craterocephalus amniculus. The sequence continues at coordinate 4,538 of JAVQJG010022349.1, forward strand.
CAAAGAAAACAAGTAGAACAGCAACACTTGTGATACATTTCCTCAGTATTTGAAGCGAGATGCCTGAAGGCGTGAAATGTTGAAATACTAAGTTGTTTCCTCATCAAGCTAATAAATTATAACTGTAACTTTCTTCGTATACTGCCAAACTACCTCCATCATTCTTTCTTTACTCTTTTAAACTGAAACAGAGAAATGAACGAATGAATGAATGAATGAATGAATGATCTGAAAATGTTTCAGGACACCCGGAAACTGTCTCACCTTTTTCCTCTTCGTGCGTAACGTTGGCTTTTCAATAATTTCTTTTATCAAAACACAGCCTCCTATCGTCCCACCAATGAGTCTTCCTCCAGGTGAATGAGGATGTCTGGTACTTTCTCTACAATTGTGCCGGGAAAAGTCTCAAAGAACGCGACGTCCACTCTCTCGACGGATTCTGCGCTTTTAGCCAATCACGCCGCTCCCCGTCGCTGTTTTATAAGTTCCAAGGATGGAGCTAATGAGCGCCTCATGATGGCGGCAGCAAATGGTAGGACTTCTTTCCAGTCGTATGTCCTTTGGGAGGGACAGAGTCCAAGTAAAAACATTACTGTTTAGAAGGTTCTGATAAAGAGAAATATTCCACCAGTAACATCCAGTAACTGTATGGATTATCCCAGAATGTCAGCGTGCAAGACAATAAACAATGACGAGAAATATAGCTCTGAACAGTAAAAGACAGTTATGTAATAAGAAAACTGGGCTGATTATTTGAGATGGAAAAATACGCGGGATTTTTCCATACTCGTTTTGTTGAGACAAATAGTTATTTTGAAATACTGTCTCCGGGTGGAAAAGTACCAGGCACGGCTGATCTGTTTATGTGCAGGAATCTATTAAATCCAGAATGGCAACATGTTAAATGTGCAGAGGTAACATGAACAAAGTCCCTCATGATACTTCATGGTAATCAGTCTTATAGTAAATAGATCATTCTAGAACTTTAACAGTTTTCTAGAACTCTAACATAGAACCTTTGTGCTTTAACAGTGACCTGAGGTCTGTGTAAACAAAAGGCTACAGCACATGTTGATTTAGACAGAATTAGAGACCAATGTAAAAATAACAAAACAAACAAAAGGGGAAATTTGTTTTTGTTTGCTAATTCTATATCCAAGTGAGCCGACCCTCTGAGGATTGAAAAGTTTGGTTGACCAGCCTCTATTAGGCTATTTTTGTTACTATTCTAATCATTAACGGAGTAAAAAAGTTTTAAAAAGCTGCAATGAAAGATTGTTGTAGTTCCGAGGAGCCCAGGGATGAGCAGCAGCCAGATGCTTGTGTTCATCTGTGAGAAATATACTGTAGCTATGCGCAAAGGAGCAATGTGTAAATTGCTATTCCCTTATAAATCTCAGTCACTCAGAATGCATGTGCACAAATATCATACCTTCTTCTCTGTTTTAGTCATGAGATCCTAACACCCCATCATTTTCATTTAACAACTTGTTTTTGCACCACAACTAAAAAGCCTAAGTATGAAAATGAAAGCTAAAGAAATTTAGCAGACATCTTCGGCAAAAACAGCAACCTTGAGATATTTCTTTTTCTTTTAAAGGGTCAGATTAGCAGTGAGAAAAATATACATCAGTTCACAGTGCCCATCAGACCTACCAGGGACGGGATGGTTGTTTTTCTGGTATCAACAACACTTGGAACCTCATAGCAGAGTTTGAGTCAATCTTGAGCCAGGAAAACCTCTTTTTAAAGCTTTTTTCTTATCGACGTCTTGCAATGCCATAATGAACAACTGATTCACAACTGAGTGGCAAAAAATAACTATTAGAAGTAAAGTAAAAAAAAAACCTTTATGGTTGCTTGCATTTATTCGTTCCCACCTATTATCGAGCCATAAAGGTCATAAACACATGTCATAAGAAAACATGTGGTGCTCATATTCTTACGCATTCTTTATAAATATTAGTTTGTGTGTTGGGAAATGTGTGGCCTTTATAGTTTTACCCTGTGTACATTTAGATTATTTATGTATGTATTGATAATCTAGACTGTCTGATCCCATCATGATTCACAACCAAATATAGAACTTGACCTTAATTAGTCTGATGTGTCTGCATCAGGGCCTTCTGAAACCCGGGGATTACATTTCTTAGATGACCTATATCGATGAAAAAAATAACTTAGTAGAGAGTTGGGCTACTTGTCAGGCTGGTAAAGCAAGATAATAGATTTGACCCTTGACCTTTGACCCTTTGTTGTATGCAGAATGTGATGAGGAGATATGGTTGTCATTGTGTAAAAAACTATCTTCCTATCTGTTCAATCAGATATAAGCAGGCATCAGTTCAGTAGTTTTTTTCTGCTGAACTATTTTCGTTCACTATAGCATTACATTGGCTGTGTTTGTTCATTTGAGGTAAATCTAAAGTAGAATGTTTTTCTTAGTAGACATTTTAGAAACGGAATAAAAAAATAAGAATTTGCACAACTAATGCTAGTACACTGAGTCACAACTGAGTCAAACCCCAAATATGCTGGACTAGAAATGAATGCTCCAATCAGTCGTTATATTATGACCACCCAGGACCTTGACACATTTTTACTGTGCAGAAAGTTTGCATGGTGATGCAAGAAGCTCAGTGTTTATCATGTGAGCCATATTGGGCAAAGCTGATCTTGAAACTGGAAGGACAAATGATTTTACAGTTCTTTAGTTGTTTATAAGTGTCTTAATGGTCTTGGGCCTACATATTTATCTGACCTGCTTAAGAATTATGAGCCCTTGTAGACACTGAGGTCTTCTGGCCTATTAAATGTTTCTAAATTTTGGACTGGAACTTACCGTGTGGCCTCATTCCAGTATTATGTCCCTTGATTGTGCAACAGCCTGCCAGAGACCCTAAGGGTTGCAGAGACTGTTGATGTTTTTAAAAAGAGGCTTAACATTTACCTTAGATTTTAACAGAATTTTATTTTTTATTTATTTATTTTATAAGCCCCAAAATATTGTTTCCTCTGTCAGGCCAGATATGTTGATTGGTTTTTCTTTCATTTTCTTTTCTTTAATCATTAATTTACTTCTTTATTTTTTTACATTCAGTTAAGAGACAGTCACTAGGGATGGGAGTTTATGTTTATATCGACTGAGGTAGGAATTGGAGGGGTGGGGAGATGATATGCGTCTATATATATATATATATATATATTCTTGAAATTTTTTTCTACTATCTAAAGCACTTTGTGCTGATTTTGTGTGAAAAGCAGGTTATACTCATGCACTCATGCCATGATCCACCTGTATTTTTTCCTTGTAAATGTTGACATGGAGCTGTTTATGTTTTTCAAACTTTATAGCTATCCATTAGTATACATTTCAACCTGACATTTTATTCCCGAATTTAGTTTCTTCTTTACCTAAATAAAAAAAATATATACAAAAATTAAACAAAATACTGGGAAAGGGGTGTGATGTAAATAACTATTTTGCTTTGTTCATAACTCCATTTGTTAACATTTTCCAGGATCCAAACCCTTGATGAGAGAACCCTAATGATCACCAGGGAATTCTCTTCTTGGAGCAAAAGCATTCATTAACAACCAAAGAATCCAATACTCTAGCAAATGAATTGTCCTAATTAATGATTCTTTCAGTCTTTCAGAATCTAACTTAGTGAAAAGTCATTGTCTGTGACACAAGCCCCTTACAGTTTTCCTAAATCTCCAGATGTTGACTGAGCAAACAGTCAAAAACGCAAAGATATTCAACATACGTTAAGATAAAATTAAGGGATCTAATCACTAAGCAGTCTAGTTCATTCATCTCTATTTTTATGTAAAATATTTTGTCATATCACATTTACAGTAGTTTTATTTAGTTTTAGAAGTTAACACTACATGGAACAGCTTTATCTTGCTTTCAACTGGAGATAAGACTACAAATTAACTCAAAATAGCTTCAGCGTTTATATATGTAACACCTAGCTGACGTCACTGCTGCTTGAGTCAGCCCCTCGCTGATTGGAAGAAATGTAATCACGTGGAGCAGTCCGGAAGATGTCGCTTGTGCCATTCCTAAAAAACTTCCGCCTTAAGTTGTAAAGAAAACACAGCAGCTAAAAGGCAATCGACGGCATTACCAACCCATTTAAGAAGTCAGACCAAAGGTAGATACAAGTACACATTTGACACACTCAAACCGATTCTCATATCTGTCCTAAAACAGTTTATTGACGTAGTTTAGCCTATGTGCTAATAAAAATCTACAATTAACTAGAGCTAGCACGTAAGCTACGTTGTTCCCTGCTAGCAATTTGATTAGCTCGGTAACAGGCCTCAAGTGATTATCTTTATTCCAATAGATCAAATATGCTACTTATTTATCCAGGCACCGTCCTGTCAGTGAATTTTGGTCGCCTGTCACCTCAAATAAAGTGACAAAGCCTGTTATACGATACATCAGCCTACTTAGTTAGCACTTCTGTTAGCCGAGTACGAATAGCATTACCTGGGGCTGTCTGTATCTTGTTGTTAGCTCGTCAACTGGTCAGTTTAACCTGCTACTTAGTCGGCCGTAGCGTCTGACACTTAGGTGAAGAAACAACAACTAGGATGTACCTTCGTAAATATTAATTAAAAGATCACACGTATTTGATAAGGCCAGCCGTAAAAAGCAAATTCTAACTCTTCATTTAGCTTAGAGGTGAGGTTCACAACCAAAAATGATTTTTTAAAAGTCTTCCCCCCCCCCTCTGTTTTACATATTGATAGCCATTTGTGAAAAATAGTTTTTTGTTTCCAATATGTCTATAGATAAGTTAATGTTTGGGCATTTATGTCCTGTTTTCCATCACCCAGGTAACAAACTGTGCCACTCCCCTTCTCCAAATTAAACAAGATTATAAACTATCTCTTCCTTATTACTAACTGGTACGGCATAGTAGTCAAGTACTGTGGTGTTATGTGTATTTATCACATATTATGCCATATATCTTACTTAGACATGGTACAGACCAGACAAATCTGTAACATTTTCTGAAAATATAGAAGCTATACTAGTGTTATCGCTTATTTGGTCAAGAAAAATGCAGATGATTAATATACCCTTGTAGATTACTGTAATTATAATATGTCTTGTCTATTTAAGTTATGTGATGGTTTTTTTGGCATAGTTTAGTAATTAAAACACATTATATAAAAAACATTTATAGGCATTAACCATAAGAACATATTAACCAAAATAGTCTATTTTGTTTATCTTTGGTTTGGTTTATCTCTTTTGATATTTCTTGACTTTTTAGAATTCATAATTGTCCACAGGGATTACTTAAGCAATTTTCCTTTTATTTTGATATCTCCAAGCAAACTTACACTGGGCAGGTAGAAAGTAACTTATAAATGAAACTGTTCAAACTCAGTGACTCAGGATGGGTGATACTTAAGATCTTTAAGAAGATTTTTAGGATATTTGTAAGGACATCTTGACTGCTACTGTGGAGCGCAAACTATGTTCTTTATATTTCTGAACTCTCATATCTTTTTGCAAACACCTGTGTGGGCCAACCCAGTGGTGTTTGGGTTTGTAATTAGATTGATATCAGTAAAGTGCATTGAGGTAAACGGTAGGTGGAGCTAAATCTCTTTTCAGGTTCATGGCACAGAATATTTTCTGAACCAGTTTGAAGTCAGTGCCTAAACTCAGTCTGTCATGTCCTCAGGTCACCTGGTGACCGATGAAATTTAGAATAGTGTGAAATCCATTTGATTGCTTTTTGATCTCAGAAAGCATGAAGACAGTAATTGAAAAGCCACCAGTCAGCAGCTACCTGCACTGAAAAATAGCAAATAAACTTCTAATTTGGTAATAGTATAGCCTGCATACAGAGAAGAACATAACCTGTCTTTATTTCAATAGTACCTTTTTTCATTTTTTCATTTTTTCTTTCAGGCTCTTGTCGCTCTGGAACACGTGTGGTTGTCGGGGTGTGTGTGCGTGAGTGTATGTGTGAGTGTGTGTGAGCTGCAGTTTCTTCTTAATTGTTTTGACAAGAGTTGCTCCTCTCTGGAGGATGACAATGGAGGAGATGAAGAATGAAGCTGAGACAAACTCCATGGTATCCATGACCCTGTATGCTGTGATGTACCCAGTTTTCAATGAGGTAAAGATGGGGACACAGTTACCGCAGATTCAGAAAAGAAAATTAAATTGTATTGTAAGACAAATTCTCATAGATTCTAGTCGTATAATCTCATCTATTGGACAGATTATATATTTTTGCTGTGCAAGTTATTTCCTCATCAAGATCAGAACTGTAGCTTATTTTTTTCCACTTAAAAAATTGTTTAAATCTTAACTCACTGTTTTGCCTAGTACTTCAACTTTTTGCTATGATGGGTCACACAGAGATGGCACTAATCCCAATACATTTAAATTGAAAAATGAAATCTTTTTTCTTTTTCGTATCTCATCAGCTGGAGAGGATCAACCTATCAGCAGCACAGACACTCAGAGCAGCCTTTATAAAGGTAGGACTGTGCTTTAACTCAGAAGAGCTCAAACAAGAAAAAACAATGTTATCACACCACATCCCTCACCATGACCTGAAATCTATTAATATGCTGCTTTCCTCTTCTATGAACACTGTATTTACATGTCACCTGATGCTTTCACCTAAATTGAGTTCCAACTTTAAAAAACAAAACAAAACGGCAGGTAGGGTGTTTTCACTTTGACTGAGACTTTGGTTTATGGAGTTATGGAGAAGCAGCATGATACAACATAGCATATATGTCCTCTGTAGATGCAAAAACATTAGTAAAAGTGTTGAAAAGATTTCCTCCACTAACAGCTTCCTTTGTTTTGCTATGTAATATTCAAATGATGGTGTATGATTAAGGAAAGTTATAAGCGTCAATGTTCAGAGGGCATTTTGTTTGTAAGAAGCCTTATTATTTCACTGATAAAAAGGTACTCTTCAAGTTTATTTGTTTACCAAATTTCATGTATAAGACCATTCAAATTTTTTATCATAAAACATTAGGGGCATTACAGATAGGGCAAAGAAAGCATTAAAAGTAGTAAAAGGCACCACCAAATAGCAAAAATAACAATAAAATAAGAGAAATCTAAATGGTTAAATTATCTTGATTGTAAGCAAGATAAAACTCTATATAAATTTATTTATTTTAATGTCCACTTGTTGGAATTTTTTATATTTGCAACAGTATTTACAGCAGCTAATTTAGCGAATATAATTAAAGATGATGATGAAAAAATAAATCTCAAGCTGTATATTTAACTGTTATTTCCTTTTTTCATGTCCCATATGCATCTTTTCCTATCATTATTTTTTCCCCTATACTTAGTTTAAAACTCCATCCTGGTTTTTTGATTGTCCATTCATTCCATGTGAACTCAGTGTTACTCTTTTATTTTATTTTTATTTTTTTGTAAAGAAACTAAACCACATTGGTTCATGTAACAGGTTTTCCACAAGGTTTGGTTGTTTTGCTAAGAAACATGCAGGGAACACTCTTTAAAAAGGTACTAAAATGAGGAAACTGTTATCTGTTATCAGCTTTCAACAGAGGATTCCTTTTTGTCAACATGAACTTCCTTGCTTGCACTGTGGTATTTGAATAAGGTGAAGATGCAGAGCAAACTGTACAGAGTAGATAGGAAGTAATTGACTCCCTTCTTGGAAAAAAAAGAGAGCAAGACTCTTGCTCTTTGTTATGTAGCAAATATCGTCCAGTTTAATATTTGTTATTAGTGATGTATTGGGATTGGAGTGCATGACATCTATTTAATTCAGAGACTTCAATTTTCATAATTTATAGCCAAACAACTGAGCTCATCAGACATTATTGAAAACATCAATGGTGGTCATATTCAGTTACTGATTTTAATGTAATAACCTTTATGTCCTTTTATTGCTCTGATGACACTGAAATGCTTGCACATTTCCCATAGATGGCCTCCGTACTGATGAGCATGGCCACTGTGTTTGCAGCATGCAGATGAAATATTAATGGAGAGGCAGCTATGCCGTTTAACAATCCAAAGGGAGATATGATCACCTTACAGCTGTTTTTCTCTGACATTTGCGGTTCTTTTGTTCACCCCGTCTTTCTCATTAAGTCTCTCTGCTTCCCCCGCTGTTTCCTGGTGTCTGTAAAGAAGGTTTAATTATTCAGAAGGAGAGCTCTCGCACATTCATCTGAACTGCTCACAGCTGATGCCTGACAGTCAATAACGTGTTTGTATTGTTCTCAGCAGCTCCAATTAGGCTTCCTTTTGCTTTTTCTCCTTTCTTTTCACAAGATAATCTGGGCTTCAATTTTCCTCATGGAGAAAAATGTGTATTATGTCTTCCTCACGCTGCCTGCATGCTCTCTTGTTTCATCAGGCGGAGAGGGAGAACCCTGGTCTGACCCAGGACATCATAATGAAGATCCTGGAAAAAAAGAATGTTCAAATCAACTTCACTGAATCCCTGCTGCGCATGGCGGCAGATGATGTGGAAGGTGAGTGTATAAGAAAAAGATATGCAACAGCATTGTAATAGATATGTCTGTCTTTTCATCCTCCAGTTTATCAGATAACAGACCGATGTTTTTTAATGATATAATTGGTTTCATAGTTTCTGTTACAAGCATCTTACTAGTTATACTTCTACTCTGGGGATGTTCTGAAATTTCTTGTCCTGCAGAGTTCATGATTGACCGGCCTGAGCAGGAGTTCCAGGACCTAAATGAGAAGGCCAGAGCTCTGAAACACATACTTAGCAAAATCCCAGATGAGATCAACGACAGAGTACGCTTCCTACAAACTATCAAGTGAGTATGAGTGAAAAATACATTTAATGTTTTAAGAGACATTCTGTGTGACATGAAAGTGCATGAAGAGGCATCAAAGTGCAGTGCTCTGGCCCCCCAGTAAACTTCAGTCAATGCAGGACTTTACAAAGCTACAAAATGGCACAAGCAATGAATTCAACACTAAGAATTCAAAATAGTGACAAATCTAGTAAAATATTTGATCAAATAACAGTGTAAAGAAGGTAATGAAACAAAAACAGATCGTCAGAAATGTGTAAATGACTTGGAAAGAGCTTATGATTAAATCTGCACAAAAAATATGGAGTTAAAGTACAAGATTGTCCAAAAAGTATGTTTTAAACTGAGTCTTAAAAACATAGAGGCTGTCAGCATTTCATCCTCAAACTTGTAACTGGTTGCCCACAAGAGGAACTACACAGTGCAGTTTAGATGCAGATACAGGCAGTTTAGAAAAACTGCCTGCACCGGTGAGGATTATGTTGAAAATATGAATCTACACCTGTTAAAATGGCTTATTTATTGCGATTTGATAGAAAATGGTGTAAATAGCATTTTTTTCCTCAGATAGACAATATTATGGTTGTATTCATCCCGGGCAAACCTATTGTGAGGGACAGAATGAAAGAGGAGAGCTGGGAAAATTGGTTCATCTCGATGTTCATAGCAAAGAGTGTGAATGTGGGGCATGATTCATTCTCACTTCCTACTGTTGAATTTGTGTTGTCAAGCTTTGAGTTCTCACTGTTGCTTTTTGTTCACAGAGACATAGCCAGCGCCATAAAAGAGCTCCTGGACACAGTCAACAATGTCATTAAGAAATATCAGTACCAGAATCGCAGAGTAAGTAATGGATATGTCAGCATGTCTACAACGCGTTGTCCTCTTTTCTGATCATTTTTCTCTCTTCTTTTTTTTTCTTCCCTTAGGCTCTGGAGCACCAGAAAAAGGAGTTTGTGAAATACTCCAAAAGTTTCAGTGACACCCTCAAAACATACTTCAAAGACGGAAAGTAAGTGTGACCACGAATTTTCCCAGCTCATCATCGTTCTGTGTATAATATATAAGTCGTGTCTGTGTTAGGGATGCAAATTATCAAGTACTTCATTAATCGCTAGTTATTTCATCTTATCGATCGATGATGGATTAATTGATAAGTGGCAATTTTTCTGAGAAGCTAAATTTCCCTCTGAATCAAGAGGTTCCTTTCTAAGAAAATGCTATCTTGCAAATGCAAATCATATTCCTTGGTAAAAGATTTCATCGTAACAGCAGGGAATAACACATTCACAGATGGAACAATGCAAACAAAGACATTATTACTATTATTAGTAGTAGTACTATTATCGTTATTATAAAATTAATTTAATATAATTAAATTATTATGTCTATGGTCAGAGGACAGCTTCTCTTGTGTTCCTTCATGTGCGTCAAGGACTTCTGGCATCAAGCGCATCTAGCGAGGAATTACAGGCTCAACACGATTAATTGGGATTAATTTATTTTAATCAAATAATTTCTTATCAACAATTAATTGCCAATCGATTAATTGTTTGCATCCCTAGTCTGCGTAAGACATTTAAGGCTTAGAGAGGTTTTAGACCTCAGAATAAGAAAAACACTGATGGGGATCAGTCATTCATGTGAAAGAAAGATTACAAAAGTTGAGAATGACTGGTTATGTTGTTAATATTGTCGCTCAGCTTCCTGCTGGAGTTCAGTATTTAGCAGAACTGAACATTTGGATATATTTTTCCTCCATTTTTAGCTGACGTTTTAATTTTAATGTTTTTTGTTAAAGATATCAGTCAGCTCCTGGTGCATGCACACATCATGGCATTTTCCTTTGTGGCGCTGTTCACTGTTGGTTTCATGTGCAGGAACGTTGGCAGCGTCTCAGCCGGTCGTTTCCTTTTAAATCATGTGGTTTGACTTTGAGTGCCTCGGCCAGCCAAAACCATCTGCAGCCCACTGGCAATCTTTCTGCTCGCTAATTGTTTCCCAGCTGTCCAAGCTGCAGCCGCAAACTCCTCAAGTTTTCGTGTTCTTTGTTCTCAGGGCAATAAACGTCTTCATCAGTGCAAACCGGCTCATCCACCAAACCAACCTCATACTGCAGACCTTCAAAACCGTGGCCTAGCCCGCAGAGACCACGCAGAACCCCTCCCCCTTATCTCACCACCCCTTCATCCTGTGGGGAGCAACTGCTTGAGTGGCGGAAGCTTGAAGAGCGCCTCACCCATATATGTAAATTAGAGTTGATTTTAGGGTTGGGGTCAATGGAGTCTAGATTCCAGTTCAAGAGACTGAAAAGTGCCATTTGTTTTCTCAATGAGGATTTTCCAGTCTTGAAGTGGAACTGAATGGGCCCAAAGTCTTGGTTAATTGATTTTATTTGGACAGTTTTAATTTATAACCCTGGTCTTGTTGGGAAGTGGTGAGGCGAGGTGTTTATTAAAGACTAATTGCCATTTTTCTAATATATACATGTTGATCATTTTACTTTTAGCTTTTCAGTCATGACTACACATCTGAGACCGGGTTCGGTAGGGGCTCACCCGTCTGTACTGGTTTTCTCTTCTCGCCTCCTATTTCTGTCATTTTGCCACAGTGTGTATGCGCAGGATTGACAACCCCCGCCTGACTGCAGGTGGGACAGCCGCGAGGAGAGGAAGCAGTGTTGGACATTTGAGAGGCAGACTCAGATTTTGTTTCTCTTTATTATCAGACGACAGAAAGCCAAATTACTTCCAGCACAGTGTGCGCCTTATGAAGTCCTGTAACATTCCCTCCTCTCAGTGTAATGAAGTGGAGCCAGTCCCTGCTGTTTTGAGGATGTAGAGAGAGAAATGAAAGTTCTGTATTTAACTGATATCTGGTTTGCAAATGTTCAATAAATAGTTTCCAAATGATGAAGTTTTTGTTTTTTTAAATGTGTCTGAGTCTTATATATTTGGGTTGTTTTGCTTTTTTGACCACTGACACGAGAGTGTAGGGCTTCTCAGGTTCTGCACTAGTTATAAATACACATGAAATTTTATATCTCTAAACAAAACTCAATACATAAAACAAGAGAAGGTTTCACACTGAGTGAAACATTTTACTATTTTAGGAAAAATGTTGAATTTGTAGGTTGTAACACATCTAAAAAAAACACCAAAAAGTATCTGTAGTGCTGTATGCTCCTTGTAATCTGGGAACTAATTGGACAAGTTGCTGGACTTTTGGGAGAGGAATGTTTTCCTATTCTTTAGATTTAAGCTGGGTCAGTCCTGTAACATTTCAAAGCCATACTACTGTAATAGATGCATCATCCTGTTTAGTATCAATCTTGCTGAAATTAGCCAGACCTTAGAGGACACGTTGCTCTAAAACTTGTATATAGAGTCATATGCAAAAGTTTGGGCACCCCTGATTATTTTCAAGCTTTTTCTTTATAAATCATTGGTTGTTTGGATCATCAACTTCAGTTAAATATATCATATAGCAGACAAACACAGCGATATTTGAGAAGTGAAATGAAGTTTATCGGATTTACAGAAAATGTGCAATAATTACTTAAATGAAAATACGCAGGTGCATAAGTTTGGGCACCCTTGTTGTTTTGTTGATTTGAATACCTTTACCAATAATAATTGGAGCACAAAATTTGTTTTGTAAGCTCATTGACCCTTGACCTACATACACAGGTGAAGCCAATCATCAGAAGGGGTATTTAAGGTGGCCAATTTCAAGTTTTTCTCCTCTTTGCA